>DWLS01004561.1:0-13803 GCA_018246255.1 Pachliopta kotzebuea | reverse complement strand
TCATCGACCACATCTTCACTTACCACCAGGTGGGATCGTGGTCAAGCATTAACCTATACATACGTAAAAAAAAAAACGGTTATGGAAAAGCCCGCCGTGTATAATTGGATGCAGTAATTTTATACATGCTGTCAATGCAATACTACTGCCTTAATTAAGATCGCGCAGTTATGCGGTGCAGCTAGGATCTGATAACGCGGTTCCATTATCCCTATTAAACGGAGGGGGTCAGGTGTCTATTATAATTACATTCGGTACGGGTCTATAATATCTCTAAATGATCAGCACCGGAGGGTTCATTAACTACGACGTTAAATAAGGAGCTAAATGTTTGTCTAAGTTACAAAAACAGTTAAACAATTTTTAATCGATTGTTTTGCTTTCATAGTTTACAGATATTGTTTGATTAAATCCGTCAAAATTGTATACCAATAGCTTTATATGTGTTATTTATTTATTTTACAATTTCGTAAGACAGATAAAACTAGAAAAGTACATACGTAATACAGAAGTTCAATTACAAGTCATCACAATACACGAAAACAGGCATTGATTCACAACAGAAAAGAGGGTATGTTTTATAAATTTTTCTTGAATTTTTGTTATATATATTTATTAATTAAACTCTTCAAGTAGTATAAGAATTAAAAGAAAAAAGCAGCTATCTTCATGACCTTTATCAGCTTACTGCGGTCGTTAACTTTTTGCCAGGCGAATTATGCCTCTCTTTTATTATCATCATGAGGGGCCTTCTTCAAATTGGAGTAATGGTTGAAAAAACTAATCTTTCTTAGTCTTCAACTGTTCCATTCATAGATAATAAATAAAAAACAGTGTTTAATCTTTCAACTTTTACAAATGGCTCTTCATAATGAATCAAAATAACATACTTGTTCTGTAGCTTCATACAATACACGGTATGTAGACTACATCATTATAAATTCACTTGCAGTGTCAATAGAGAATAATAGCAATTTGTCAGTATCAAAATTAATTTATTAACCTCTCCCTCTGTATCGCCAGTAACATCATAGCTGCATTAGGCCATTATATTTCAATTTTGAGATTATCTAGCGTCATATTTATCAGAACTATTCCGCATTATAAATGTTAGCTCATTGCGTCTGAACATGTAGAAACGATTGGTTTATCAGTTTTAAATTAATTCAGTAACGTAATGATGAAGGAATCTTTCTGGAGGAAAGTGTCGGTTGCCGGAGACCGTCTATACCAATACAACTTTGACCTCTACTGCCAAACTCTACTGTTTTGTTTTAACGTTACTATAGTTAGTAAAGTTACTGCTGTAATGATATATATTAGATCATGACGAGGAGTGCAGTGTAGTGGTTAATATCAGTAGAACAGTCTGCTAGTATAGTTCCTTCGTTATTTATCAGAAAACTTACAGCTTATACATAGACACAGTTAAATACGGATTTAAATAAGTCTTAAAGAAGTTAAAACAAGTTTTTACATTTAGTTCACATATAAGAATATAAGTTTAATGACTCATAATTATAATGATTAAACTTCAACAGGTTTTAAAAAACCGTTCTACTTAATATTTTACAGATTGAGGCATCGCTTGTAAACTGGTCAATCTCATCGCATTTACTGTTATGTGCGTAAGATAGAATGTGACACTCCTTTATTAGTGAACATCGAGTTAACTTAATCCGTTGTTAAAGCAATATAATTAATAGATCCTAATTGGATCCGAAAGCGAATTACAATTTCAATTGCATCGGATCAATTGAACTGCCAACGTAGTGAATGATCTGATCGCATTATCTTCACAGATACCTTGTACTGATTGCATTACGCCGTATGAGTGTTGTAGATGAGTCGGTACCTCAGTTAGGCGGCTATCTACTAGAGAGCTATCTGTAGTGACCGCCTGATCATCACTGCTCATTAATAGTCTATCGAGAGGGAAGTACATTATTGATAGGAGAGGTTTATGATTGCTACTATTTAATCGAAGACCGTGTAGGTACGTACTACCGCAGCTCCTATTTCTGCCGCTGAATTATACTATGCAAACATTACTGTATTCCGGTTTGAAGGGTGCTGTATGCTAGTGAAATTACTGGGGTAATGAGACTTACCATCAGTTGAAGTCCTTGCTTTTCTCGTTGCCTCATTGCATAAAAGAAAAAGGTGAGGTTTATCTGAAATTCTTGGTATAATGATAGTAAACATCATGGCTAATAGCAGCAAGTGTAATTTCGTGGCCAGGGCAAATCTTTTCAGTGGAATACTGTCATGTTTTTATAAGTAATGTTTGTCACTAATCATCAGATGCAAGTCTCCGTCATCATATCACAGTATATAAAAATCTGTGTCCGCGTAAAGCCGGGCGGTGCGATAGGCGCAAGCAAAGCTCTCCCCGGAGAGTCGTTAAAACCACTGCAAAACTTTTATTATAACAATTTGTAAGAATTTTCTCGAACAAGTTTCCCCGCCGTAACTTGGGGCAAAGACGTTTTTAATTATAATTTTCCTTTGCCTTTTTAAAGTGCTATTAAAAAAATTCTATTAAAAAAAGTTTATATTGACACGCGCACGCGTTTTGTATAAATCAAAATATCAGTTGACACTGGATTCGAAATTATAAAGTAATATGTTTATATGTATATATGTATATGACAGTATTACTGTTGGTTCGATTTTAAAAAGAAATACTGTTTAGATTAGCAGAAGATGAGCATAAAAATACGATAATAAAAGAAGTAGATATGATAGTTACAAACAGAAGAAAACTGATTAGAAATTAAAAACCTTTGTCCACAATTAGATTATAAGTTTGGTTAAGTTTATTCACTGTACTATAATGTGAGCAATAAAGATTTTATCTATCTATATATATGTAAAAACTGAAAAAACGAAAATTCTTCTTTAATTTGTTATAAATTTTTGTTCGATTTGTTAAAGAAAATAGTATTACTTCAAAGTTAATGATAAATTATACTATCAGTAGAATATTTGACAGTTTAAATATTTTTTTTATATATAAAATACGTAAGTAACACTTAACAAAGTTTTTTAATATAAATTCTTTGACGACACTCAAAATCTAATCAAAACATTCAAATGTTTATCATTGAAAGTATAAGCTGCTAGATTGATATTAAATATGAAACTTTTTATGTACTTTTAATTTTGATTTGTTGTTTATATTAAAAAAAAATATTTATAAAGAAAAACATGAATAATATTTTCATATTATCGTCAGGTATATACTACAACTTTTTTACTTTACTTAATCGGTACTTTTTTTAGAAGTACATACATATGTATATACTTGTCAGACAATAACTAAAGATAATTATGTATTATTCAATTGATACAAAAAAAAAAAATTATATTTCCACTGCTGGGATCCGGGGCCTTGTCTCAGAAGGGTAGGATGAAGGTCATTTATAACTTAAGTCACATGTAAGACATCGCCGACACCCACACCTCGCAACCGGACGCGCTGGCAGAAAAAAGGAGGGTTGTTGCTGCCGGAAGATGCACCAGCTTCCTCTCACCGGAAGTCCGGCTTGGCGCGTCTGCGGTGCGTCGATTTAAAAAAAAAAGCTTAAGTTTGCACTTTGCTTTATGGCGTGTGAATTTTATAGCATCGTTTACTTATTTCCAGGTTTACTGTATACTTAGGTATTAAAGAATCGTCGTTATATACTCAGTTTCACATCATCACATCATCAGTTGAAAGACGTCCACTGCTGGAGATAGACCTTCCCGAATAATGGAGGAATTTGGGCCATAAATTCGCTGGCCCAATGCGGTTTAAGGAGTCTAGAATACAGAATTTCTTTAGTACTAACATCAAAATTTCAAATTTTTTCATTAACAAAATATTTAAAGGTCAATGGAAAGTTGTAATATTATATAATATGTTGTGTAATTGTAGCACAGAAACGGTTGAGCCAGTTTGTATTTAGGTGTTTTAAAGGTGAATAGATTTAGAATGTTCTTAATTTATTAAAAATAAGAATTATTAGATGTTTTACTATCAATCAGTGGTTTAGCTCATAAATTAGCTAACCTTAAGCGGCAAAGGGAGAGGAACGTTATTAAAAGAAGTGATGGCTCTTTAACTCTATGTACTTTTTTCTTTGCAAGGCGACGAGATGAGCAAGGCGTCCACCTGATGATAAGTGATAGACTTGCTCATAACAACACGGTGTTGGTTACGATGGTATACACAGCACCACATTGCTTTCGCATTGAGATGTAAGATAAGAAAGTACTCTTTGCGATTGCAAAAGAAGATGCGGTGGTATCTACCACTTGTAACGAATTTCAACTGGACTTTGAATACTGGTTATGAATCTAGTGAATGCAGAAATTCGAAGAGACCCGTATCCTCAAGTATGAGTGATTTGGAGAAGACAACAAAGAAATAATACGTTGAGGTAGGTCATTGTTTAGTTATGGGTCTTTATAGGTTGATGATGATTACATATAAAATTTTGTCTTGATAGATATTATAGGTTTTTGAAAGAAAATTGTGTCAAATAACGTTTGGGCTCCGAACAACAAAGAAATGCAATTGGGCGCAGTCGGTTGGCGACAAAGTAAAAAATTTATACCCGATGCTGTCCGAAGTTTGGATCCATTTTAATTTAAACTTTGCGGCAGAGTTTTGCGCTTCTAATGTGGGAAGAATGTGTTCGGGGGGTCAACAGGGGAGGCATGCTGGTGGAGAGGTGGAACGGGACTTTTAGCCTCTACAGTTATGACGTTTCGTTATTTTATTTTTATGGGTCAACGCTTAGCCGCTGCGCCGCGGACGCCGCCGAACATACATTCTTTATATTCAGTTACTTCAGGAATTTTCAATAGCTATAGTGACTTTCGTAGCATGGTAATATCTTAAGAAAATATACTTGTATAATAGAGATGTCTAGTTCGATTCCTGAACCACATGTTTGGATGGTGAAACGCTTTTTTTAAGTCGTTTGACTAGCTAACACCCAGGCATTGTAAATTCACTGAAATAACAGCATTGCCAGAGCATTCTGAGCCAGCAAGTTTCGTTATCTGGGGTCATGTCACTTTAATATAATGTTGAGAGAAAAAGGCGTGGTGCGTTGATGCCTTGGAAACCAAGTTCCCATCAAAAGTAAAAACTTAAATCAATTCATCAATCCGTTTTGAATTCGCTTTATAATTTGAAATCTCGGTTTACTTTCAAACAGTATTTGACTTTGCTTTGAAATAATAATCATGATTCGGTATATCCCGGCCTGTTTACACAGTAAACTACCTACTTTACTATACCTACTATGTATACGTGCAACGTCTCTATGTTAATACTGTTTACTGCGCGTACCGTCTCATTACTGTAACATATTCATCAGGTTCAATTAACTGCAGATACGACAATCGATCGTATTTAATTACAACAAGTTAATTGAGTTTAATCAATACGACCCTCAGCTCCATCGCTGCTCTGAATATTCCACGAACTTAATGTTAAATATGAAGCGAAACGTAAAAACGTATGTTTGTCTGTCGCACAGTCAAAGGTAGTTGGTTACATTTGCAGAAAGTCCTGAATTTTTTAAATATTTATATAAACTTAACAGGATATATTTACGAATTTAAAATTACTGTTACATATTTACTAGGTTAAAGTAATCGTTTTGTTTAGTTTTTTTCAAGCAATATGTATTTATGTAATAACTCTTCTAATAGTTTTCGTAACAAAAAAATATCAAAATCAAGATTGATCGCTCTTACAAAAGTGATAATAAGGATGTGGATGGTTAAGGATATGTTCAGAATACTTCGAATCTTCGTATTCACGTCCAAGTACGATGTGGATGTTTTCAAATTAAGAGTGAACAGGCTTCTTTTAGAGTATTCCGCTTTACCACCTCGAACTCTATACTTTCATTTAACACCAAGTAGGATTATGATCAAGCATTGACCATTACATGATAAAAAGAATTCTTCATCAGTAGATAGAAGTCCTCTGTTGGATATAGGCCTTCCCTGATAGTGGAGGAATTTGCGCTGTCTCGCACCACGCTGGCTCAATGTGGATTAGTGGCGAGCCAGAGCCTCGTTGGTAGATTAGCAAGCTGCACCAGCAGATGAGATTGGTTTGGGTCCCATGAGTATATTGTATGGGATTCTTTACACCGAATATTATATACAAAAAATATAACTACATCTAAAACTAGAAAAAGACAATGACTGAAATATTTATCACATAAATTCTCCAAACATCAGGTCTCTTTGGAGAATTTGAATATTATTTTTTTTTTATTGGTTAAGGGTCAATGCTTGACCACGATCCCACCTGGTGTTAAGTGGTAATGTAGTCTATGATGGTAAAGGGCATTGACCTAATAAGTGCCGATTTAGTCTTTTCTTGAAGACGCCTATTAGTATGTGATTACTTTCAAAAAAGGATATTTTATTTTAATTCTGTATACATTTTATTTGTAAATACTACTCTACTTGAATATTAAATAATTTGAAAACATTTTTTCAGACAACACTGAAATTGGCTGTAATCAAAATCTTAATAACGAATAAAAAAGAATTAAACCATCCATCAACACCGAACACTTGCTGATAGGCGATTGCGGCGGCAGATAAAGCCGCGTTTAATTTGTTCAGTAAAAACTATTGTGTGAACACACTTTTATAAGTGACAACCTCTTTTTTACTAGCATAGATCATCAACCATACAAATTAAGTTTAGTATTTTAATATTTACTTGTGGTAGGTAATCCGTAGCTCTGCAGTCTCGAGCTATCAAGAATAGGACTAAGATAAATCCTGTCTGTCGTCGAAGGAGACTGAAAGGATTTCCGGGTCTGCTGGATTCAAGGATGGGGGACTCACTGTTCATTAAGTGAATCCATGGCGAACAATAAGTACGAAGTGGTCTCGTATTCTGCCGTAGCCTACTGTGGGTGCTGAGGAAGGTAACAGCTCTCCCGGGATGTGCTCAGTAATGCAGGAAGGTAGCGGAGATTTTCGTAGGGGATACCAAGCCTTCCGCAATGCACTAAAGATGACCACCGAGGTGGCTTTAGTGTGTATAAATCCCACATAACCCTGGCTTTCACCCAGAAGCAGAGTATCTTTAGAAGAATTAACAGACGAAAAAAGGCATCACCGTAGCTCCTATTTCTACCGCCAGTAATTAGTAATATGGTGCAGTAAGCTAATAAAATTACTGGGGTAACGGGAATTAACACCTTATGTCTCTTAACCAGCGGCACGTTGTTAAGGCAAGCGTATCACTTACCATCAGGTGAATGTCTTCCCCGTCTCGTCGCCTCATCCAATAAAACCACATTATTGATCGTAATACATTCACGTGAAAATTTTTATTTCTTTTCAAGAGAAAATTTTATAGTTTCGTATAGGTAACGGGGTAATACTGTTGCAAGTTAATTCTGCATGTATCTCCGAGCTAGGATCAAACGGCTTCGAGCCACTCGGCATTCAGTTAGTGCATGTATCCGGTCACTCCTCACGAACGCTGGGTCATCGGCAAGTTCGGCGATCGCCGATGCCACTTCGTCTTCTTCCAAAGGCATCTCGAGCTTGTCGGGCATTACACGTGACATCCATCTGGCTTCCACGCAGCTGAAAGAATATATATTTCTTTTATCAGTGGTCTTTCTTTCGAAGAACCTTTTCGTAAGTTATATCTATAAAGAAAGTTTTGAAGGAAGTTTGTCCTATCAACCAGCTTCTTTATCTATATAATTTCGTACACTATTGCATGCTTAAAAAGAAAACCTACTATCACATGCAAGTAACACATTTTGAAATCATCATCAACGCTTTCGAATCATCACTTACGACGGGCAAGGATCCGCTGGTACAAGGTAGTTGATCGGAACTGATGTCCAAAACTTCGGCGGTTCCGGGTGTACGGTGTAATTTTTCAATCTTGATGTACCAATGCGCTTCTGTATGTGACGCTCCTGAAAAAAAACCAATCATTAGAAAACCAAAAGAATCTTTATAAGTTTGTTGTTATTGGTTATCAGGTAATGAGTAATACGGCGGTTCAAAACAATCACTTGCCAATGATGAAAACACTGCTATATTCTAATGTTTGGATTAAAGTTTTTTATGAAACGACGAAATGGTCAGAAACATTGAAATTTTTGTAAGATATCTATCAATACGAATTAAGGATGGAAAGAATCTTTTGAATATGTCTTCAGTTCACATCTTCCACGCATTTATTTGCAGGCACATACATTTCCGTACGGAAATGAATTCTATATATGATAGTACAAAATGGATATTTCTGATATAAATTGTTGAAATGCTCACATAATAAAACGCCGTTTGTACAAGTTCCTTGATCTTTTCACTGATAAGGCAGAAAGTTAAATTGAGACTGTGAAAAGAGGGCTGCTTATCTCCTAAGAGATTATGGAACGGTTCCAACGAACAATCCAGCATCCTGAAAGCAGAAACTGAATGGATTCACTTTGCTCGAATCATTTGTATTTACCGATAGTTATACTTTTGATTGTATTACAATGCGGTTTTTTTTTTATTTGATTTTATAATTTTATCTTAACTCACTTAAAAATTTCGTCAACTTGTTTCATTGCGTCATTTAACACTTGCGTTTGCTCTTCTAATTTCCGTCTCAGATTTTCTGTGTTCCTCCTCTTTTGCTCTAAATCGTCTTTTAACGCATTTAACTTCTTATTCTGCTTCTCTTGTATCATTTCAATGAAATCTTTACGGTCATCTGAATTCAACAAGAGAGATTTTATTTAATCTTTTGTATAGCAAAGTTACCTGGATAGACATTTTTGTTAAATTGTGCATGTTCAAAAATAAAAGTTAAGTTTTCAACCTAGGATTCCTTTACCTTGTCATATTTACCCCGTTTCGTATGCGACTTGACAAAAGTAGAGTCCGTTCCTAGACTTGTTTCGTCTTTGTCGCATTTTACAAGGGGCATTGACTGGCGGTGCGGACATTCCAACTGATCCTCTTATGACGACATATAGATAGCTATTGCATTTATATTCGTACAATAAGATATATACTGGTTTACTAATGTTCTATTTACCAATTATACCAAGTGCTTATTTACCTATACATTGCCGAATACGTAGCAAATCCCTGCTAAGGACCTCATTTTCAGCGCAGTATTCCGTCAGCATCTTATACACCGCAAAGTTCTTTTGTTCCGTCTGTTGGAAGTTTTCTATGATCTTATTCACATTCCACTCTTGGGTATATTCCTGGAAATATGTAGAGCTTTAAGTTTTTTTTTTATTCCAGCGTAGACTAGGTTACACAACAATAAGTGGTACACTTAGTCCATATAATAAAAAACATAATAAATGTGAAAATTATACAAAAGAGATTTCCACTAATATTCTAATTCTCTCAGATAGAGTCATAATAGCAAAACACAGCAATGTTGTTGAAGCAGAAGGTTAACTACACGAGGGTAGTAAATGAACACGAAGTTAAGACAAAACTTCACGCCATTGGAATCGTGGACTATGGACCTGTGCTATATCCTAAGCTGTTAAATGCTGCCCTACAGAAGTAACTTATCACTAAGTATACGAACCTAAAATTAATTGTCGTATATCTTACGTTTATATCATCAAATATTTTTGAATGGGCGTCATATTGTTCTTTAAAGTTTTTCTCTTTGGCACTCTTTTGTTCTTCTACTCTCTTTTCCTCTTTCAAATTAATCCTTTTAATTCCTTTTTTTGCTAAGAAATTGTGAAGCTTCATTTCATTGTCAAACAATTTCTGAAGGTCCCGCATCTCCTTTAAAGCAAGAAATGGAAAGTTAAAAATTATAATATATTGTTTAACTTATAATAACACTCTTTTCAAGACAGGACTTAAAAGTCAAGGCACAGTTGATTTGTTTATCATTCTATAACACTTTTATCAATAATTAGATAGTGAGTCAACCTGAACTTGTAGTTGTTGGTCCATTTTTCCCTTCTCTTGAACTGATTTTAACTTGGTGCACCACTCGTCCCTCTGGTCATATGCCAGAGTCGATGACTCGAACAGGTCTGTGAGGAACTTCTTCCCTTTGGTAAGAGCGTTAACCATTTTATCCCAGGCTTGGTTAAAGATAGCTCTGCAAATTTTGAGAATTTATAATTATATTGTTTTAATTTTTAATCAAAATAAAGATTTAGGACATTTTTTTATTAAAGTTTTGTATTTACGTAATATATTTAAACTTGCTTTCTCCTATTGTCTATTCTATTCATATACTTTACTTATTGTGGTTATAGATATTACTGTAATATTAACACTTTGATTACCTTATTATTATACCAAGTTATTCACTGGTTGCATTTAAATTAACCAATTTTCTTTAACAGACTCTAGTACATTTTAGGTATCATTAATTTTTTAGAAACAGCAATGAATGAGTAAAATACATCAATTTAGTAAAGAGTTGCAGTAAATCTCTAAATTTGTTAAGCTACTAAAAACCTATATCATTAAAGGCAGATGTATAAACCTTTCTTTAAGCACATGCTCAATCTCTTCCCTTATCCTCTTGTTCTCTGATTGTACGGCATTGAATCTAAGCATTGCTACCTCCAGTTTGTTTTCGGTTGCCATCAAACGATTATCACTGGCCATGCGTCGCTCGTTTAACTGAAGTTTAGTAAATTTTAAACATCAATTATTTTGTGCTTTCATCATCAGCCGATAAACACCAACTGCTGGACAAATGTATCCTTCAAAGATCTCCACACCTATCGGACCTGTATTCAGGTTTTGTGTTTCATGTCATAGTATATGTATCACCGAAGTCATTACTCCTGCTAATAAAGACCAGCAACAGGAAACTAATATTACTATTACAGTGGTTTGAGTTGTTTGATCATTAAAAATCAGTAATAATTATTTTCTGGTGAGTCTTGTAAAAGTAGTCGAAATTTAAACATTTAATATGTTGCCAAAGGTTAAACTAATGAAAAAGAAGTGTACATAAAGCTAAAAATTACACCTTTCCCATAGATGAATTAACTAGATATTTTAGACGCAGCGTATGTTTGTGATTCCTGTGCAGCAGTCCTTCTAGCTGCTTCATCAGAATGATTCCATCTGGAAGCAATTTCACGATTCTGTTATTTTTGTGAAAGTTTCACTCTGCCTTTGTCATACATGATAGAATTCGGTACTGCAGTAGTATTAACCTAGACATTTGACAACAAAAATCTATCACACTGACTAATATTAACTATTTTGTATTATATTTATATTGGACCAAACGTAAGCAAAATCGTTTTATTTATTAGTAGTAGTAATGGCACGAATCAATGGAAAAGTAAGTTTAAGTATTGATATTATAACATTTTAATAAAATGGAATAGCTCACTTTCGCACTGCATGTCTGTCTTCTCTCGTATCAAAATCGCTTTTTTTACTTCTTTTTTTGTTCTTTCTTCCTTCTTCTTGTTAGCACCGGATCTTGCAACCTAAAAATAGACCGTCCGAAATATTTAAAATAACCTGTAGCTTTACTATAAAAGCTTTATTAATGCTAATATTTTGAACGTTTATTGTTTTGTAACCATTTACACGAAAAAGAGATGTAAGAAATTTAACTTATACATTCATACATACTTCTCAACCGTATATCTGCTATTGTTTTTGGTATAGTCTTGTTTGTAAAGTGTTCTAGTCATAGTTCTTAGCTTTGATTCAAAGTAATATTTTCTGTGTTTTGAAGATTGTTAACTGATTTTGTCGCATGTATTAATATATATAATGGAATTATTATTTGATAACATATTGTACCTTGAGATCTGTGGCGACATTAACATATTCTTTCTTCAGTGTTTTTAACAGATTGTCTTGTCGCCTGAACAACGGGTGTACGCCCATGATTCGGTTTGTTCTGTCTGCTTGTATCATTCGAAACTGTTACACAGTTAAACAAATTGAAATTATTAGAAAAAACAATAAATCTTATATTAAATATGTTTACAAGTAAGTTGATAGAAAATCAACCCTGTAAAGAAAGGCACCTGTCTCTGCAACATCAAATGTTCATCTTCCTTCTTCTGTATCACATCTAAATCATTCGTAAGTTCTCTCGACGCGCTCTGTTGTACTTCCATGATTTAAATACGAATAAATCTCCTTTAAAAATCAGAGTAAATTTTTTTTATATGAATGTTTGTCGACATTGTCTGTGCCAACGCGATTCAAAGCCATTGTATGCAATGTATTCGATCTAATATTTATAGTGCTGACGTCCTATTGTTAAAGGTGAGCGTTAGAACAAATACATTTTATTTTCCCCCCGTCGCTTCGGATATCTTGCATTGTATCGAGGGCATCGGATTTATACTATTTCCTCGCGATTTTGTATTCCAAGTAGAATAGCAACGTACGTAAATAATATCTGGTGACACTGTCTCAGAATTTTTAAGTGAAATATGCAGATTCGTTCTTTGCCAGTTCCGTTGGCTTTGTTTGTTTGCCATATTCGTACGACGAAGATAAGCCCCGACTTATTTTCAGTTATTCTCTGTAAAATTTGTGCCGGCGAATATTAATTAGTTAAAATATCTATTCATTATAAACAGTCCATGACACACACACTGTGTGTGTGTGTGTGCTGTGATTCCAAAGTTTTTATTATAAACAGAGTGAAGTAAATTTTTCCAACCTACAGGCCAATTGCGGTTTGATGATCATCAAATTTCTAACAAATATAGCGTTGGTATTTCCTCATTATATTTACTTTCAGGAAAATCGCTCTGGGATGGATTAAAATTTAAATTGAGTAAAATTTCTCGATTATCAAAGTTAAGTGATTATTTTCAAAGTTTCGATATTTTTATATTAACAAAGTAAATATAAGTGATGGTAGATCTTGGTAGATAGCCTCCGGCAAGAGAGACCTGATGGTAAGTGATACGCCTGCTCATAACGTGATGCTTGCTCAGATGGTATAAACAGCACTACAATGCCCTGGTCGTCTTGAGAGGAAATGTGTTGTCTCGTTACCTCAGTAATTTAAGAAGGATACTGGACCTTCAAACCGGAACAGAGAAATGACATATTATTATTTGGTGGTAGAAATAAGAACTTAGAGCTGCGGTGGTATCTACCTAGTTGGTTTCCGGCAAGGAAGACCTATCAGTTGCTAACATTATGTCATGCAGTCTCCGAAATTCATGCTAACAAGTAAGTATTTACTCAGTCAGCGAAAACTTCAGAAATTCTGTAATATTGCCTAATATATTACAGTAATGTTGTAAATAGCTGACAGCCATTTGCATAACTATGGAATTTTTATTATGTGAAATGATTTTAATATTTTAAAACGAGAACAAAGAATAGGGGTGGGTGACCCCATCCCCCGTTTATAATATCAAAGAAATTTTAATGAAATGGAAGAATGCGTTCAGGGTATCACGTGAAGTTTATTTGAATTGCAAATGCGTGTCAAGAAAACATTTTCAGTTGTGTTTCAGCTGCATTTTATAATTGGGCCGGTGTTTGCGGCGCTCTACAAGCACACTTTTTGTTATCCGTACAAGCGGCTATGCTAATTAGGTGCTATGTTTACGGTTTTAAATTGGTGATGTAGATTTATTATAATTCTACCATATATGAAAACTAACTGTTGAATTTTTATACTTCGTGATAGATTAGTATTTACTTATACGTCGGGGTTCTAGTGGAAGTTAAAGGAAGAACGGGGGGATGATGTTACTCGCGTCCGTAGGAATTACCTGAATTCTGATTACCCTACACGTGTCCCCCGGGTGGTGCTAA
>DWLS01004560.1:0-13803 GCA_018246255.1 Pachliopta kotzebuea | reverse complement strand
GGCAGAGGGCCCCGGAAAGCTAGAGGCGGGGGTGGTGGTGGCGGGGCTGTCGGGAGCCGCTATTTTGCCCTGTAAGGCCTTTTGGTGCGCCTCGAAGCGCACCCAAAAATCGGGATTCTCCTTCTTACAGAAGGTTTAGATAACTTTACGTATTAACAATGGTAAGAAACAACAGCGGTGGTTTGAAATCTTTAGGCAAGTGCAGAATAATTACAAAAAAAATATTATTTACAAAATAGATCCAATGTTTTTCGAAAATGAGGAAGATCGGACGTAATTTATAAAGCGATAATGCACTAACTTTTGAAACCACTGCGTTTCGTCTACAAAGCAAATCAACGAAACTATTGTCAATTAAAATATTTTAAGATTTATCTAAGCGCCATCTATGAAGAATTCTTGAAGTCTATTAGATAAGTTTAAACCGTCACAAACAGCTGTTTTCCCTTATCGATTTTCACCATACCTGCAAACATTTTCACTGCAATAGATGTATTTTCCGCACATTGCTGACATTCAAACTACGGAAGTTGAAATGTTTAAATATTATACACTGTGGTTACTTATAAATCCGTTTAGTGCGTGTAAAAAATTACAAACGCTGCCTGTAAAACTCTGACTAGGGTATCCTGTGATAGATTAAATTTAACCTGAGTGTGAGTGCGAAAGAGAGGAATACAATAATAAAATGGAGCAGACACTAAGGAGACGAAATTTTATAAGCTCACGTGTTGATGACATACCAATGGACACCATACGTTTAGTATCACCAATTAATAGATTCACCATGTTGCATGGTAATAGCGATGATATAGATTACCTAGAGAAGTAAGTACCGTAGTAAAATGGTATACCGTGGTTGCGGCAGGATGAAATAGACAGTGCTAGATACTTAATTAATTTAGACCATTTAATTTTATTTTGTAATTTCACTTTTTTATTATATTTTTCTCTATTTACTAATGAAGTAACAGATATTATTACATGGGTATTTTTTTTATTTATTGTTTATAAAGTTTCTTCGAAAATTATATACGAGGTAATAAAATCAAATTTTCATCTCTTCAATACTTAAATACTACCTTTACTACAACTGTCGTTTTTTACAATACTTATTTTTTCTTCATGATTTAAGTTCGGTTGCAATATTAATTTGTACATGACCATCATTTTTTAATTATTGAATTTGTTACATTTTCTTTTATTTTAATTAATAAGTACACGCTGAAATAATTTTTGCTCTAATTGAAGTTTCTTTTACATCCTAGATGGCACTATAAAAATATATCTAATTCCAGGCCGTATGCACTGAGGACAAAACTTCTTATTACGGGACTAATATTCCTCGTATTTGTGTCGGCGTTGAGCGGATTCCTCATCGGTAGAGCCGAATATACAGCATGGAAACATTCTGAACCACCAGACCCTGTATTTCCTCTGCGGCCTTCGCCTTCAATACTTCACGTATTTCAACGAGCAGCTGTGTGTACTGATGCACCACTTTGTTCAAAAATAGGAAGGTAAGTTTTCAATGTTTTAAAATAATTTAATGTTGTTCTATAACATAAAAACTTTTAGTGTAAATCAAAACAGTTATTTAACATAGTAACGAAACAAGAATGAAGTAAGTAAAGTTTTAACAAATGTATTTTTATTTTCTATGTCGATAATCGGTTACATTAACTTAAATAGTTAGGTACTACTTAATGTAAATGATCTTTGATTATTAATATCCCTATCCGTCACTAGGTGACGTTTTTGAAAATTCATTAAATGATATCTTTATAAAATTTAATAAAGAATTAGTAACAAACAGGTATAAAATGGCATCATAAGCAAATAGGTTTTTTGTATACAACGTAAATGTTACCCAATAGTTACCATTCATATCAAAACGGTAGATATAAATAATTTTATAAATCGAAATCTTAACAGCTTATATGGGCTATATTCTCAGATGAGTCATAAGTTTATGTCCTATGAAAAAAAAATCATAACACCATTAGCAATTGCGGAAACCAACAGCACGAACTTTATATGTATGGTATTCTTATTGACACAAAAATGGTAATCATGTACAAGGTAAAAAATGTACCATTTTTTTCTAGTTATCTTACATACACATTTTTTATCTGCGAAATGTAAGAATTTTTATGTAAGTAGTAATTGTTAATATGCATATGACAACACCAACCGGCTTACTCACACATTCACAAAGCTACCATAACTGGACCTTTCTTTCATAACCGGGTCGTAGCGAGCCGCTCCGCCAATCACGTTTCGAGAACATTATCGACGCGCACGCGGTCAGTGACGTGTCGCACCGCGCCTATAAAAGAGTGCTGACTTAGCCCGCCGTGAACAGTTCATTGAAACAAAATCAACAGTAACGTTGTCACGGAGACAAATTCAGTGTGTTATCCTAACAGCATTTTCTAGTCGTAAATATGTCCGAAGCCTTCTTTGACGAATACGATTACTACAACTTCGAACACGACAAGCACATTTTCTCTGGACACAGCGGCAAGCAACGCACAAAGAGAGAGGTGAGCGAGCACACCAACCACTTCGATCCGTCTGGCCATTCCAGAAAGATCGTCACTAAACTGATTAATACAGAGAAGAATAAAAAAGCAGCGAATAAACATTAAATGGATTTATTGTGAAACAAACGATTATGGCGAGTAAAAGGTTTGACGAAATGCCAAATGAAAGGACGTTATGGCGGATACCAGAGGAGAGCGCGGCTAATTGCTCGACGCTGAGATCATTGGAACATCCAAGGCGGTTTCTGTTGACACAGGGTTTCTACCTGGCCCATCGCAATGGCGTGAGGATACGCTACCGAGCGAAGCTGTTACGCCAAAGTAAACCACCAGCCGGCGTCTCGACCGGTAAATTTCTATTTTGGACTTAACACCGTTCCCAAACTGATCTCAACTCTCACTGGGCTCGTTATAGAGCTCAAAATCGCTGTGTTATTAATTATTAGATACTTAGGTTTTGTTACATTATAATTTTGGACCGCTTAGAGGTACACAAAGGACTGTAATAATTGTTTAAGGTTAATAAAATTATTATTATGAAACATGTTGTTTTCTTACTGTATTTGCGTCTGTGTGGCGGAAAAATGAATGTCCTCTGGCGAGGTCGTTAGCTCGCAGGTTAGCGTTGATACACAGCCGTTGACGTTTTTTGTGTCGATGATTACATACAAAAACAACCTTGTGGCGCGATAGATTGCGCCTCTGCGAACGACTGACCTTGTCGCGCACTTAAACCGATACAAAGAAAAACAAATGCCTTTTATCTACCCAGAGATTCTGGCGTAAAAAGAATACAATGATATTTACCTTCGTTTAGGTTTTACAACTAATCGCATTAACTATTTTTTCATCGAGACAAGCTCTGCTGAGGTAGATACAAAAACCCGTAACGATCATAGTACTAGTTATGATGATATATTGCACCTCTTACCTCGTCGCCTTGACACAAGATATTAAATCTTGTTACCTTAGTAATTTCACACAGTAATGTTCCTACATTATTATATAGCGACAGAAAATAGACGTGCATTCTTACCAGCAGTCAAATCTCTCCTGAAGTATAATTTAATTTCCTACTCAAATGAAACTTAAAATAAAGTGTAAACTATCTTTTTTATTTAAGTAAGAGAAAAACTATAAACTGGTATTTCTGTAAAAATATCAAGTGTCAATTTGGGGACCAGACATGTAATCGAGGTACCAAATCTGGTTGACGTGTAGTTTTATTATCACCTAAATATGTGCATGTTTCCGAAGAATTATTACGTACAGGTAGGAAGTTGAAATAATAACACGCATCTACTGTTCAGTTGCGGTAAATTGCGCAACTTTACCGATATCGAAGTAATCATCATTAAATCTAATAAATTCAGGAATAGTCGCTTTGTTTCGGAGAATTTTCTAGATCATGATGTCAGCAGTGAATTATGCGTACCGAAGCAGTAGCATGCGCGTGACCACGCACTCTTTTTGTGCGTCTTTCCTACTTTGTTAATACTCCTCTGCTATAGTTTTTTTGTATTATGCATTTAGAACTGTTGGATACTGATTACTCTACCTTTGACAATACACTAGTTTTTCATATACTTACTTTTTAAATAAAAATAGGATTACCTGATAATTTTTTTACGATGGTATAAGAATGGGAAAGTCCTTACAGCCATTACAACATAATTACAAATTTAAGAGGATTGTAAATATAGGGACCGTGAAAATTTATTGCAAACTTTTAAATGTGAGCAAATTTCTTTAGTTTCTTAAGCAACAATACTCACTTTTATCTTAATTAGGTTGATCACTTTCTTAACCTTGCTGTCACCTATATCTGTTCTTTTTTCTATATTTTTATAATGTTAACAAAGTATTAATTATATTTCCAATTATATCTAAATAACTTTATTGACATGGGGTGTAATAAAATTTAGGAAACTAATTATAAAATACACTATGGTGCAGAATGGTATGACATTTGTATATGCTTTTTAGACAAATTCTTGCAACAAATGGATCAGCGGTGGACGCAGCAATTGCTGCAATGTTCTGCAACGGTGTCCTCAACCAGCAGAGCATGGGACTTGGCGGTGGATTTTTCATGACTGTTTACATTAAAGAAGAAGAGAAGGCGTATACTGTGATAGCGAGAGAAAAGGCGCCTGCAGCTGCCACTGAAGATATGTTCCATGGGAGCATAGGCCAGTCACTAAAAGGTAAAAGTCGCCGTAATGTAGTTAAGTAGGTACATGAGGTAGTTTCGTACCCAAATTTACGGATTAATTGCTATAATATTGTTAATCTGAAGGCGATTTCTTCCTAAGTGAGCATATGTTGCGATCTTAGACCTCATTTCCATCATTATGGTATATTTAAATGTCAGCGGCTTATGTAAATAGAAAATATAACATCCGTCTACCATTTACATTAACCATACGTTGTAGAAATTACTATAACTAAAGTATTTTTAATCACATTACTTTCTAGTCAGGTAAACAAGTAAGACCAGCATGTATTTGAAAGTCGATAACAACATTATCGCATTATACGTGTCCGTTCCAGTTGAGGCTTATCGCAAAGGCTTCGGAAATCTTTACCACATCCAATTCAATAATATTATATTTTATAAATATTGATAAAAATTATAATCTATGTTATTATAATGATCTCTAAATATTTTTTTTCCTGTTTTTACATTTTATTCGTTGAAACGAATTTAAAGATTGCATTGATCGTATCGGACCGAATTAGTCGATAAATATATAAAGCGAATAAACATCAAACTAACAATGTAACATTTTTACTAAATAATACCTTCACTATTATTATAACAGAGCTATGAATAACGTACATACAGAACAAAAACAATAATTTAATCCATATCTGTTAATTGTTTCTATTGTTTATTATGTAGGTTATCAACTGATATATCCGTTGTCGTTCAAAATTTGTTTAAACAATTGAAATGTACTATTTATGTGTCGTTTTATTGAGAACAGTAGTCGAAAGTCTAGGTAGTTAAACTGATAATTCATTTAATCTGAAAAGATGATTTATCTATTTGGCAGAGTAAACACGAATCTAAACCAATATACAAAGGCACTCCGTGAAAGGTTTCTTTATTGATCATATCAACAAATTTTTTTTTTATTCAGACTCGATTAAACGAGGACTTTCACCGGACGGTAAAAGATGATTTGTAAACAAATTGACTATAAGATGTATAGAATCACCACATTCCGATATACCGAATACTTTAGTATTTGCACATTACCGCTCGTAAGCAAAAAGTAGTTTGATAATATCCACCTAGACGAGATTCTGGTAACAGGAACTTACTAAGAGTATTGATGTATTTTCTCATTGTAACAGAAAATGTCCGTTTTCTTTAAAAAAAAAAAAAAGGTTTTTTTAAGCCGATGTCACACACTAGGTATTTATTTATTAGGAATCCCTAATTTGTTTATTGAAAAACCTTAATAATACAATTAAAATAAAATAGTCTTTAATATCTACGTAAAGGTTAGCTCAAAGCTTACTATAAAATTAAAAAAAAATCAAGTAGCCACAAACTGATATAAAGTGATAATATGATTGATTGTATTTAATGGAAGAAATATTTTTAATTTTATTCACAAAAATTAATCATTCCATTTTTTTATATCTATATCAACTAAATTAGACATTTTCATATATTGTCTTAAGATAACTCATAACAATAACAGTTAACCACTCTTTGTTTTTGTTTAAAGTACACAAATATCTCAGATCTCGCAGTCTAGATATTCATTATCAGAGATCAACTCTGAAAAGAGGCGATAAATTAATCATACTTAACAAAATTGTAATAAGTGATTACACACAACAAATGCAGCTAATTAATATAAAATGCGTGTCTTTTAGTTGTCTTTTACATGTACGTGTATTTGTATTTGGGCTTGTTGCTTTCGTGCAAAAGTTTCACTGGAGCTTTCTCTACGATCTGGTTCCGCTAACTAATCCCGTCAGCAACACGATCGTTCAAACTTCTCTGTAACATAGTTCATATATTAAACGCTGTCAACACCTTTTTCATTCCTTGGATTATTTTATCAGGAAATATAGCATTCTGGAATATTTTCCTTCGAGATTTTTTTGGAATAATTCTATGTGGACTTTATCTATTCAGTCATATACAAGTATATCATCCATGATTAAACTGAATATCTTGTACCACATTCTACTATCAAAGAGATTCCGGGTCTTCTCTTATAAGAAAAGAATCAAGACATTCCCAAACTTGTAAGAAGCAATTAACTTTCACCTCTTAGAAGCTTACAAGCACAATTCAGTTGAAATCTTGTGCTGTTTCATTAGTTTTTAAAGTTTGATTTAAATGTAGATTTACGTTATAAATAATACATTTGTATTAATTCCTATATTACGTAAAAAATGTTCATACTGTAATGACATAATTTCAAAACTAATATTCTTATTTATTTTATTTTTTGCCTTCAGTTCTATTACTTATTCAATATATTTGTTTGTCATCAACAGGTCCGTTAGCACTAGGTGTTCCTGGAGAATTACGAGGTTTATGGGCAGCGCACAAAAAATGGGGTATACTTCCTTGGGAGAGTTTAATAGCACCAACATTAGACCTCTGTGAAAATGGTTACGTCATCTCTTTGGCTCTTTTTGACGGCTTGGAGATAGCCCCGTACATCAAGAACGACCCCAATTTAAGGTTAGTTCGTCCATTAGGTACATAAAGAAAAAATGTTATTAAAACATATAAAAAGTAAAAACTATAGTCGAATAACAGATTTCTTATACGGCGTGTCATATACAGCCTACTGTTGTATTTTAATAAACTGCGTAGTTGTTTCTAGATATAAATGAGTCACCAGCGTTGTATACAAACAGCTTACGTATTATGCAATCCACGATAATATTAAATAAGTCTGTCACCTTTACATGTTGGTGCGAATGAAATTCAAATTAGGCTTCAAAATCAGATATTTGCTTTTAAGTGTCGGGGATAAAAGCTTTCAAGTATTTAATACTTAATGTTTAAGTAGCAATCACAGATATCTTTTTTATTGTTTATTCTTTTACTTCTCTTAAATTTATATATATATTTATGTATGTACGTTTAAATACTGTATGTATATTTGTACTGTATAGAATATATAGGATTCTTAGGTAGTTTATTTGTATAACCATGTTTGTATTTACAATATTACTAATTTTAATTATTTTTTGTTTGGCACCTACATGTATTTTTTTTTCACGTCCTTAAAGGTTGACTGGAAGACAATGCCTTGTGGCATTATGTCCGCCTTTTTGTTTTCTATGACTTTCTTGTACATAAAATTTTTCCCTTTTTTCTTATTATACAAATAAAGTGTCAATAAATAAACATTGAATATGACCTATTATTATTATGAAATTTAACTACATTAATAACATAAATAAAACTGTATTCGATTTTTTGGATAAATACATTAGTATGAATAGCTGCACACTTTGCAATCTTATTTTTTTTACTAAGATAACGTTTTTTGGTTTTTTTAGGAAAACTTATTACAATCCGACTACGGGAAAGTTTCATCGTCCAGGCACCGTGGTGAAGCCGAGCGCGGCTTTCTGTAACACATTAAAACAAATAGCTAAAAAAGGTGGTGATGAGCTGTACAATGGTAGCCTGGCTGTTGATTTCCTCGATGATTTGCAACGAATGGGAAGCATCATTACAGCCGACGACCTGCGGAACTACGAGTAAGTAATCTAAGATTTCCTAAGATCTTTGTTTTGTACGCTATTGTATGAGTTTTACTACATTGTCACCGCTTTTGGCTATATGACCATATTTCTATTATATATAAAAAATTGCGTTCATGTCAAAATATCACACAAATTAAATTATAATTTTTTTTTAATATACTCTATTGTCACACGGAAGTAAAAAATAATAGCGTAGATGTAACCAGTTAATCAAGTTCTAAGTATAGATCAAATAACAGTGTCTTTGTTCTATTTAATTTAATACTTTAACCGAAATATATCACTTTCTAACAATGATTAATATTAAGTTAAACTAATGTTTACCGTAAATTATATCATCAAGATTTTGTATGATTACAAGGTTATCTTAAAAATGTAAATAAATAAATAACACATTGCTTATGCTTGATGTATTATCTGTTACATATTTTTCTTAAAAATCTCTAATATATAAACTTTCAACAATACATTAGTCATAAAATATAAAATTTGTTGTAGTAAAAATATGAACAATTATAGAATTGTCAGAACTGTGTTAAATAAAAGTAAATAGCAACGCAATAATAAAGTCCATTGTTTTGAAAGACAATACATTAATTTGGAACAAACAAATATTAAAATGACACAATGTTTATCGTAGATATTAAAATTTTCGGATCCAGATAATTCTAGGAATCGAAGTTGAATGTTTATTATTAAGATAATATAATGAAGAGTTGAATTTTTTAACAACTCACATTTCGATATTAACATATTTTGTAAATAAACATTGGATCGTGTCTCTACGGTCGCTATCGAAATGTTTATTAATAATACCTTTTGATACGATCGTTGATAATTTAAATATCGTCTTATCGGTATGTTAAAGTCTATAAACAAGCTTCTGTTTTCGTACTTTTTATTAAGTGCAATTTTAATTACTATTCGTCATATATTTTAGTTAAAATTATTAACTGGATTAAACAGAAAAAAAATTCTTGTACAACGTATTGCAACAAGACGGTATGGTTCAAGGGAAGCTGAAAGTTTATGGAATGTTCATTATTTTGTCTTACCCTTTTAACGAAATGTATATACTTAATATTTAGCTCAGAAAAGATGGGTATAAAAGGATCTAAAGATTGTTGCTGTCGCTGAAAGAACTAAATAAAACAATGATAAATTATAGACCTTAAGGTCTACAGCAAACCGTCACAAATTTTTCTTACTACTCAAGCATTTATGCAATAAATCAACATTTCATTGTAAATTTATATAAACGTTCAACAAAGCGATCTACAGTATTATGTAAAGATCTTTTAGAGAAATAAAACTACATTTCAAACTTTTTGCGTATTCGCTGAAATGTTATGATACTGATAACTTAAGACTAAGGAATTTTATTTTGATGACTATAAAGCTGAAATAAACTACTTATGAAATATTAACTGAAATTTCTGAATTTAATTTCAAAATAGCAAATTGATCCGTGGTATTACTTTGTTACGCTTAGTCTTACCGTTGCGAAATGTGGAATACTATTAAAATTCTCAATTTGTTAAAGTTTCTTGATTATGTACTAAAGTAACAATATGTTGATTGTTTTTTTAAGTTTTGATGCAACTGTTCAAAGCTGACACTGTTCAACTATAACAATTTAGATGAGTCATTAAAGTTTAATGGCATCAGGTGGTAAATTTTTATGTTTACTGTCATCAACTACATATATTTAAATGTTTTCTTCTATTTAGGTAAATATAAAAAACATTAAAAGGTTTAACAAACTTGGCAAGACAGAAATTTATTGTCATCATAATTTTGTATACATTTTGCCAAGTGCTTTAATTATCGAAAACGCATAAATATTTCAATAAATTGATAAATAAGAATCATATTTATGTAATACATAAACTTGATTCTTATTTACATTTACATATATTCTCTACAAAATTATTTCATGTTAGCCGTAATTATTAATTACATTTATTTATAAATAATCGGTTTTTAGATTGGATTTGGATACAGTAAAATTTCAAAAATAATGTTGTGGAGAAAGTAATGCCTCTGTGGGTGTTAGCACAAAAAAGGTTAAAAGTAATACTTATTGAAATAATGCTTTTTAGACGCTGTTCACATTCGTTTAAAACATGTTTAAAGGATTATAACTATACTCTGGGTCTCTTGCGTGTCCAATCAGAAATCAATAACAGGTTTTTTTTTATCAGCAAAACTACTAAATTACTTTTATTATTGACTCCTGTCTAAAATTTTAAACGCTAATCCAGCAGGTAACATACGGTGATGTTTTTATCATGCCACCATTACGATGCATCTTTAATTTTGATTGGTTCTATTTTTCTGACAACAATCGGTAAAAAATTTTTCGATAAGTGATATATAACGATGTTTGTGACAAACAGAAGTAAAGTTCACGTAAATTGACCCATACGTTTCCACTGTAAACAAAGCAAGCGATATCATGATATATTTCATGACCTCATGCATGTCCTCCTGCTATTTATACTTTATAATTATTTTATCCTCACTTTACGGTGAAACGATTGTGATGAAGTAGTTTTATTATTAATGCACTACTTTTTTTCTTCATGACAAAGAACAATCATACACATGATTATTAAGTATCCGTTATTTACAAAAAGATAATGGAATTAGAAATATGTTGAAATTTGTTTTACATATAAATTTAATAGTATAATTAACTAGAAAAAAATTACAATAAGCTTTTGTCCTTTGTGTAAATACATTGGAAAAAAAACTGTAAACAAAGAAAATACTTAAAATAAAAATGATTATTTATGTAATTTTATTTTATAAATTTAAATGCTAATTATTTTAATAATTAAGGAGATTTTCTTGTGTATTATTTACCTTTTTTATAAACAAAACTTTGCATTTAATATATT
Organism: Pachliopta kotzebuea; assembly: GCA_018246255.1. NCBI lineage: Eukaryota > Metazoa > Arthropoda > Insecta > Lepidoptera > Papilionidae > Pachliopta > Pachliopta kotzebuea. The sequence continues at coordinate 2,597 of DWLS01004560.1, read as the reverse complement.
CAAAAATTTATTAACAATTGAAGCTTTCTCTAATAATACACAATACTTTTATTTAATATTATACCCATAGTAGTATCAAAAGATTCGTGTAGATATGACACTGACCTGATTTCAAAAAAATTACTTGTGGCAATCTAGCAACGGGAATGTGCCAAATTCTAAAAAAATCTTGGTATGTAATCTGTGTATTTTCTAGTGTTAACATTGCCAAACCAGATTCTGAATAGCATATTTGATCACGCGCCTAAATCTTAAAAATCGTCAACTATACCAGCAATGGCAACCGCGATACCTAAAAATTTACTTTTAAAGAAATAATAAATGATGTGGTACTACAAGTTTATATTTTATTATTGAAATAACCTATATGATAAACACCTGCAATGTTTTATTTTTCTAGATTTACTTTAAGTAATATATTTGATATAAATCAAAAAACATTCAATTATAAACTGTCCCGGTGATGTTTTTTGTTATAAAAAGAACATCCGACAAAAGTTTTATATTTTTTAAAAAATCCTTAGGTATAGTTAAAAGAAAATAATAATTTTGCATCTCATTAATTCCTTATTTGATTTCAGAGCAAAAATCACTGAACCTATCGCGGTGCCACTCAGCAACGGCGACACTCTGTACGCCCCGCCACCACCAAGCAGCGGGCTAATATTGGGGAACATACTGAACATCCTCAGCGGCTATAACTTCACGTCGCTAAGCATCAACTCCACCGATGACAAGATACTCACCTACCATCGGATCATAGAAGCTTTTAAATATGCGTACGCTACCCGGACCAAGCTCGGCGACATGGATTTTCTCGATTTAAACGATGTAAGAATTTATAACTATGATTTAAATAAGTTATAAACTATTTATCGAGATTTTCAATATTTTACATACTTTATCGTTTATATAAAATGTTCACAACAGTTTTTCCGCCCGGTAAAACATCACTCCTCCAAAGCTTAAATTGGAATTCTTCTACGAACTCTTCTGAAAGAAAATCGGCCTTTTATGGGAAGTCAGAGTTAAGCGGACTCTCAACGATAACCCGACCCGAGAATCGCATAAAGCTGTCCCTAGCATTCTCGCGGATACTACCAGGTTGACTAGAGACCATGTCCAACCCCTGTACACATCAGAATCGTTTTGAGTGTAGTGTGCCTACGATACCGACGTACTGATAACGAAACAAAAAATGTGACTTAGCATGAAACAATTTTCATTTCTGTTTAACTAAATAAGCTCAACAACACTAGATTAACTTTTCTGCGGGTAAATATTTAAACACAGATTTATTCTCTTGCAATACTTCAAAGAATATCATTGGCATATTGTTTTGTTTATTAAAAAAAATCCACAGCTAATAAACAACGTCATCTCGCCAATCTACGGTGCAGATATACGCGCAAGAATAAACGATTCTTCGACAAGTAACGACACCTCAGTGTACGGGGCGATGGAGTACAACAAGCCTGACGCCGGCACTGCTCATATATCCATAATCGGCAACAACGGCGATGCTGTCTCCGTAACCAGCTCGATCAACTTTTAGTAAGGAATAAAACTAAGCTTACTTTTCTTTTCTTCTCTAATTCCGCCAAGTGAAATCCGCACAAAGATTTCAATCCTTTCATGAGTTACGAATTGCGGTAGCACACTGTAAGGAATTTAGTTTTAATTACTGTTTGATTTTAAGCCTGGAGCACTGTAGCTCATAAAATAATTAAGCTAACAAGAGATACTATCTTCTTTTTAACGCTATGTGTGGAACGTGGTTTTGTGTATCCTAAAACATTAGTGATATGGTTTTCTTGTGGTCTTGTCGTGGAACAGGAAACTATAGTAAATAAACTGTTGTTTAATAAATTGCAGTTAGTTCATAGTAGCTGACTAATTTATTTATCACGGAATTTTTATAATTTAAATACTTTCAGCTTTGGCGTCGGTGTTACAACGCTCAACACTGGAATAGTCATGAATAACGTGATGGATGACTTCTCATCACCCGGTATAACAAATAATTTCGGTTTGAAACCATCACCGGCTAATTTCATTGCACCGGGGAAAAGGCCCATGTCATCTATGAGCCCCAGCATCATCATAGACAAGAGCGGCAACGCTAAGATGGTCATAGGCGCTTCTGGAGGAACGAAGATCACTACCGCCGTTGCTCTGGTGATACAATAATTTAATTCAAAAAATAGAGATCACTTTTTTTCTTATATCTATTGAAAATACAGACTTCGATAATTTAAAATGCAATCTATAAAATCATATATATATACTATATTATTATTTTGTTGTACTTAATTCTTATTGATTGACCACGAGCCACAAGGAAATTGTAGATTTTGAAGAAGTGTAGGTTTTGGTCGGTGGCAGTTTTTTTATGAATCTGTCTAGCTACTAACTACTCTCATACTATAAATTTGTCGTCATAATAACTTCGCTGTGTATCGGCAACATATGAAACCTAAATTATTCCCCAGTCATTATCACTTCTGCAATAGAAACCGAGTTGTGCTAGTGTGTGAAAGCGCTGCCAGAGCCCGGTTCCGGCACCGTAAGTAGCACCGCATTCGCCTCAGAGGCGC
>DWLS01004559.1:0-13807 GCA_018246255.1 Pachliopta kotzebuea | reverse complement strand
CCGCAGCTCCTTTCCATCACAATACAGAATTGTGTAAACATTACTGCGTTCCTGATTAAAGGACGTTGTAAACTGGAGAAATAACTGGAGTAACGAAACATAACTTATATCTCAAGGGGTCGAGCGCAATGTGGTGCGAAATATACCATCTTAACCAAAGCCACGTTGTTATGGGCAAGCGTATCGTTTACCATTAGGTGAATGCCTCTCAGGTGTCGTCGTCTCGTCGAATATCAAAAAAATAGATACACTCTACTAATCAACAAACTAGGCTCTGGCTCCCGACTAACCAGTATTAGGCCATCGTATTGGGAGGTGGCCCCAATCCCCTATCATTGGAGAGGCCTATGTCCAGGAGTCGGCGTCAGACGGCTAATGATGATGATGTCATAATCGTAACAATATGTAATTCAAATACTCTTGTTTCGATTTTTCTTCTGTTCAATTTAGATAATTACAGTATTTATCATTTAAGTAAATACTTAAAAGATAAGTCGTATAAAGTTTAATGTATTTATCCGCATTCTGTGTTTACAATCGCTGTAGTGGAAGCAGTAAGAACTACTGTCTAATCTGACTGTTTGGCTACAAGCCCATTTGAAATTTTAAAACTCCGTCTTTGTATAAAATGGGCACAGCGGTCTTCGGTTCGTTTAAACTTATTGCGATGGTTGAACAAATTTACAGCCTCTCTTTTAGTTTATAGTGACTGCCACGGGACACAACGATTTTCTAATAACTATCAAAAGTTTCTTATATAGATTAACGCATTATATACATTTTACATATATAACTGTATATTAAACGTTATACTCAGATAAAAATGTAGTCGCTTAAGTGAAGGTAAAACCTTTTGTTTCATTAAATTATACTTTGCATTTTAATTCTAAATTCTCTCATTTTCATTACTTTATAATTTTCTTTTATATCTTTGTTTATAAATTCCTTTTTTTTATAATCCTTTTTGGGATACTAGAATCGATATTACATTATCTTGTTTGTTTGTAATCATATTTCATAAATCAATAATTTACGAGAAAGTTGACCTTTCTCTAGAGTTATTCCCTTTCCAATCTCTATCATATTGGTTAGTTGTATTCTAGGTGTAAACAAATAAGATAAAGTGATATATCTATTATTATTTGATTTAACTAAATCACGGGAAATAATAACAGAACTATTAATAATTCTGTCAGCTGTAGTGGCATCCATTGTACAAACTGTCAAAACGGTAAATAACTAATTCCAGTCTATACGATAGAGGAGTTGATTCAATTAATCCTATTCGTTACTAATATACCGATTAAATTGTCTAAGTCCTCTTTATCAATTTCAATAGAGAAGTTAATAGTAAGTTTCAGGAGGAGAGGAAATTTTAAACTATTATCCAGATGATGTATAATCGTTTTGCACTTTGTTTATTTATATACATCGCAAGAAAAATGCCTACAACATGCCCTTTTGTTACGGCCGTGCGAAATAGTTTGTGCAAATACATGTTTGGACCCCGCACACATATATTTCTTGTCGAAACTAAACAACAACTCGCACATTCATATATTCATAAGCTTATACGGAAATGGACGAAAAATTGATACAAAAGGGATAACTCGATTTGACCCCGAAGATACTCACAGGAGTCTATGACGATGTCTAATAAATACTATGTTATTGAAAGATTATGTACTGAAAAATAAACCTTATTTTTTATTCGCTTATTAACCTCAAAAATATAAAAAATACTTCAAATTATTAATATAACTCTCATTTGAAAAATTCAGGAAGTTTTGGAAATTTTATTACAAACGACTAAATTTTGAAGTTTAAAATTCATGTCTCAATCGTATCTCCAATTTTTAATATAAAACCTTTTATTACCAATGTTTTAATAAAAAAAATCCTAAAATCTTCTGATATAAAAACTACTATTTAATAAAACTAATATTTATAGGTTTTGTCGTGTTCATTTAATTTTTTTTATCTCCCTGGTGATGCCCCTACGACCATAGCTGCTGCAAAGTGGTTGAGATGCAAAAGTAATAAAATAAATTAAAACAATTAAATGAACGAGATAAACTCCGTAAAAATGAGTTTTTAAAATATCACTTAAATTTAAGGAATCATCACAAAAATTACTAAAAACATAAAATCAATAATTTCCTTAGATACGACGTCTAAATTTAGTCTTATGAGCAAGTTTAATACCTTCTTAAATTATTATCGTATATATAATAAACTAATTAGTATCATTATGGTACATTATAACTCTCCTGATTAACATTATCACGATGATTAACAGGTAAACACTTCTTTTCATACTCAACTAAAAAACACTAATTAAAAAACAGTAAAGTTGTTATAAACGAATTATACTGCAATAAATATTAAATACACTGCTAAAGAAGATTTATATATACATTCAGTTTTTCTGTATGACGTGTAATTTTCAAAGACAAGTTTCGATATTTTTTTAATACATATACTATAAGAGTATACCCGAAAATTTCTCGATTATGTATAATTATGGTAATTTAGAAAAGGTTGTAAAATTAAAAAAGATTGATTTCTTTCAAAACGAAGCATATTTTACTTGCAAAGCGTTTAGTATCTTAGAGTAGAGAAAAATGTTATAAAAACTTAACCTAAAAGAAAAATTTGTAATGTCAATGATTTTCATTAAAGTTTTTATTTTATTTGATTACTACTTATCTAAAATATATTATTTGAAATCATTATCGTTGTAAATTACTAAAATAATTTGTACACCGGTAAAACTGCTATACGATATTCTGCGTTGCGGGGCCGTCAAATAACAATATAACAATTTGAGCTTGTAATCAATTTCCTCAGTAACATTATCTATTAAAATGAACATATAATGTATGAGACGGGAAATGTAGTAATAAAGGGCAAATCTAATTCTACAGGAGTACCTCTCACGAGGCGTTGAATTAACACGTTGATCGATTGACACCTGGTCAGAGGCGTTTGATGTGGGCTACGTTTGTTCAAACAACATGCCCGAACAAGATTACTAAGTCATCATGATCCATTGTCAGCAAATTAAACGTCAACAGAGCTTAAATATATACAATGCTTGAACTAATTCATCATCATCTCAATCTATATATACATAAACATCCAGTTTTGCGCTGTTTGAGTCTAGTAGTTTGTATTCGTGGACCATCGAGGAAGGTACCACCGCAGCTCCTATTTCTACACTCAAACAGTACTCTGCATACATCACTGTGTTCCGGTTTGAAAGGTGCTGTATAATAGTGAAATAATTGGGGTAATGAGACTTAACACATTATGACTCAAAGCGATGAGCGTAATGTGGCTGTGTAACTGTACCTTAACCAGTAATGGAATAACTTCCATAGGTATCTTTGAGGAAGATCTGTCCATCATTCCAGCATATTTCATTATAACGCTTCGGCGTCGTCGGGACTTCTCTATTAGCCGGAGAAGTCCCCCTTTTGAGGGAGAAGTCCGGTCTATGCCGGGACCGGCCGGTCGTTGGGGTGCCCTGTCGCTGACAGATCCGGGGCATCCCATTCATAACGGATGATGGCTTTCGCGGTAGGTTTAGTGGGTAGGGGCCGCCCAGGCCGAGTCCCACACACCCCTCCGGACCCACCCAGGACACCGGCGGAACGTCCGTACAAGGATTCCCCCGCGTAAAAAAAAAAGCATATTCCATTATATGGTGATAAATTACATATATATTTGATATTCGTTACGATGATTCTATATTTTTTTAATTTATTCGACGAGGCAACGAGACGAGCAAGACGTTCACCTGATAGTAAGTGTTAAACTTGCCCATAACAACGTGGCGCTGGTTAAGATGGTGTACATAACAACACATAGTGTTTGTCACCTTGAGACACAAGTTGTTAATTATCATTACCCCAGTAATTTCACTAATATACAGCACTTTTAAAAACGAAACTCTACAATCTTTGCACAGTAGTAGCTGCGTTAGTACTTACATAGTAAATATCCAGCAACGGAGACCTACCATCTGTAAATTTACCTCTGTTTCTTTGGATCATGTATAATAATATCCTAAATCGTAGAAAACAAGAGAATCTTGTATTTAACGTAGTCCCGACAAGTCACAGTGTTATCTGAAAGCTGTTTGCATCTCTGGTAATCCTGTTTAGCATAAGCTTCGTGGCAGGATGGGATTTGCTTCGTGCTTCCTTATAAGAAATGTGCATAGCTATTAATAAACTACATTTTTTATTATATAAAGTAAATCTAAATTTGAAATTTTATATTAAATAAGGTTTCAAAATGTAAAAAATAGTATATCAAAAATATCATAGAAAATTTACTTATAAGATTCGAGCTGGTGGTAGGTCCCTTTTGCAGTACATGCCTAACTACTACCGTAGCTCCTATTACAGCCAAAAAACAATACTGTGCAAACATTACTGAGTTTTGATTTAAAAGGTGCTTTAAACTAGTGAAATTACCGGGGTAATGAAACTTAACAGTAACAGGTGCGGTGTATACTATCTTATCCAGCGCCACGTTGTCATGAGCAGGTCTTTTTCCTTTCATTAATATATATATGTGAAAATTCAAGAAATAATGAATAAATTTTGATGACTTATGAATGATTTAGTTTAAGCAATACCCTAAAAAATTTATGTATTAGCGTAATAAATAAATTGAGAATATTTTCTCTTAGAATTTTACATTTTTTAACAACAACAGAGACTCATACAAAAACATCGCGAGTAAGAATAATTTTTTAGATTCTATCGTTCCGAGAATACGGAAACGGTTTATATGGCCGCTTGCCATTTAGCCCCGGCTTTTACAAAAGAAGAAAGTAAATGAATTAAATATTTGGTTTTCTGGACTTATTTGCGGTAAGCTACGCCGATAGCATCGAATAAAAAGGGTAGTCGCCGCTGAAAGGTGCCCTGACGTTTCAATTTCCGTTCGCAGAAAAAACAGGGTGAGGAAATACAAAAGGAACTTACTTCATAGCTATAGACTTATACAACATATAATCTGTACCATCGTAGACTAAAAAGGGGTTCCCTTCTAATTTTTTTAAATACATAAAACAGGTCAGTCTTTGTTGCTGGAGACCGTTTAGGTAGGTGCCACCGCAACTCCTATGGCAGCCGATAAACAGTACTATGCATATATTACTGGGGTAATTAGACTTAACATAAATAAGTCTTAAAACGACGAGCTCAATAAAGTGCTAAGTATATAATCTTAACCAGCAATATTTTATGGGCATGATTATTACTTACCATCAGGTGAACGCCTTACTTGTCTCGTCGTGAAAAATATAAAAAAGTTTAACTCGTAACATTATTAATGAGGCTGTTTTCATATTAAACTTCTTCTCAAATTAAAACACTAAATTATTATATGTTCCTTGAATTAAAATACACCAACAAATTTTATAAGATTCTTGTAGAGAATGTGATTGTTATATAAGAGAACATTTCTGATTTAACACTTTTTTATTTTGCCTGCAATATTTATGAAATTTAGGTACTATTATTATAAGTTGTTGTTTACTATTTTTAATCAAAATTTAATATAAAAAAGTACAAAATACAATGAGATAAAGTCCTTGAATTTTGTGTAATATAGTCTTTTATAATTCAAACTAAATGTTAATTAAATACATTACGCTTTAACTCTTCCTATAGAATAGAGACCATCTTTTGAATTCTTGAGTATTTTATAGCACCAGGTAAATTTAACTTACGGAATAAAGTCAACTACCTTCGTATTTGCTAACCGATTGCGTTGTAATACAGAAATCAATTCGTTTCTTCAGACAAAAGTACTAAACTTTTATATTTTTTTAAATAATAATTTTAATGTTTTTACAATCAATAGCAAAATCCAAATAAAATCATAAAATTACTTTCCCTTAGAAAACACTCCCTCCTTGACAAATAGACGCCCCGTGAATACAACTTTCGATAGAGCATTATGATAGTTGTACCGAGGGGTTTCGAGGTCACTCTCACTCTTTCAGAGGCAGGGACTAAGGATACCTATCAAGGGACATACGGTCGTTCAAAATTTACAAGGAAGCAAGCAAACTAATGCTTCTTTGTCTTAGTGATACATAACGTCTAGACGATATCTAGATATCATAGCAAATAAGGGGGTAGATTTCATTGTCGTTTCCACAAGTATTTTTTATGTTGATTACTTATTCAAAACTATTCTTCGAAAAGGATATTTTAGATATTTGCTACCTCATATTTTATCAGCCGTGTGTATACGGAAAATCGCGTATCATCGCACCACAATTACCTTTGACAGAGAGTTGGCCTACATCGTTGTGAAAGTCTGATGAAACAAAGCTATCAACGAAAAATGATCCTCTTGATACATCAATACTGAGAATATATTCACATATTCATAACTTGAAGGTAGGTGTTTTGGTTTTCAAATAGTCAAGTTCATTTTGTCTAAAAAGTTTTTTCATTTTTAATATCAAAGTGGTTTCTAATATCTGTAACAGCAATACAAATTTTCACTGGATGATGCTAAGTAGAAACCCTTATTTCACAGATTCATTTTGCAATGTTTACTGTGTTTCTATTAGTAAGGTTACTGTTATTAGTTAAATTGATTTAAAATGGTTTAATCAATAACTTATTTAACTGTATCCATGCGGCAGCTGCTAACAGCTTGCTTGGTAACACGGAAATCCCGAGTTTTCTCCTCTTTGACTGTCCAATGCTTATAGGATAGAATTTATTGCAATTTATCATCATTATACTTCTATATTTACATATCTGTTATATACCAAACATAAATCTCTTGCTATTGATGTCCTCAGCTGAACAAAGGCTTCTCTCAATAAATGGGTGCTCGCGAAATTGCCTTGGTTTACAAGAATGCTGGTAATGGTCACCAAAGAAAACCGTTTTTAATCAAAGTAATTTTCGTAAGTAGTAAATTTAGTAATTAGGTTATTTTATCGTGAAAAATTTCACGATGTTATTACTTCATCAATTTTCATTTGAAAGTTTTCAAATTCAACATTCCCGAGGTAGGATAGTAATTACTTATTGTTGTAAGAAGTTTTGATAATGATAAATATTTGATAATTTTCATCACACAATTTGGAATTCAAACTGAATGAAGAACTTATTTTGCTTGTGTAGGGTACTAGAAATCTTTAGAGGAAGCCTATGTGCAACTGTGGGTATCGCCCGATGGTAGATTGAAGGAACTATTTATTTTTTAAAAAATCAAAAAGCTCTTCCTTTATCCTGTCACCATTAATAGATTTTTCTTAAATAACAGCACTCTCAATAATGGGATGTAAGGGGTCCCACAAAACAACTCGCAGGACTCTAACCAATCTCACCTGCTCTTATTGCATCCTGGTAATGAACAAACGTGGCTCTGGCTACCCACAAACCCGCAATGAGTCTATGAAGTGGAAAACGGCCCAAATTTCTTCACTATTGGATGAGACCTATATTCAGCAGTAGACGTCTATCCCCTGGCGAGATTTTAGAGGCCCAAGGCCTATTTTAATGTACGAGTAACACATGTATGTCATTTATAATTATTAAATTGGACGGCTTAATTTATCTATTATATTATTATGTATGTTATCTTATATTAAATACGTACATAAACAGGTTAGTAAAATATAATATACATAGATTACAACCATTGACTTTTTTCTGTAAATAAAAATGTTTGTATATGATAACACTTGTATTGACATTGTGGCCATCGGTGTAAATAAGAATTTCTTTTCCGAAGCAAAAAGGATTCACAGAAGTATATTTGGCAACCCTTTGAATGTAGTGCGAATAAAAATGTTTATACAAGTGTCCTTGTTGATTTTTATTTCCTCTTATATTTATAACATTATAAGGCTCTTATATTACCTATAATGAGATAAAAAGGACCATATTAACATGATACCATTACATATTTAATGATATATTTATAAGATTTGATTAACATTAGTTACCTCTAACAATTAACTTTCTACTATTTTTTTTTACAATAGTTCAGAACTGCTTTGAAGAAATCTGTGATAAACAACTCGAATATAAAAGGTAGTAGTAATTTACAGGTTAATCGTTATGACACTATTAACCTTAAACTTTAAGTTTGAAAGAATTTTTTATACGTCTTGACGACGAGACTAAGTGATACCCTTGCCTTTAACAACGTGGCGCCGATTAAAATAGTATACACAGTACCACATTACGCTCATCGTTTTGAGACATTAATTATTGTCTTGTTACTCTAGTAATTTTACTAGTTTACAACACCCATCAAACCGGATCATATATCATCTTCATATTATGTCAGCACAGTGCTGTTTGTCGGTTGCAATAGGATTTCCTGTGGTGCCTGCCTAGACAGTCTCCATCAGTGTCAGTGCAAAATAATGATTGTATGAGTGAAAAAGACCTATTCATTTTCATCCTGTTTATTACATAATCTAGTTTTATAGGCGGGGTGTTGGTTAATGCGATTGTGGCGCGATATAAGCTTATATATCGCTCCTGAATCGTATATCATTTTGGCACGCGCTGAATATTTACATTGGCGCCTTACATCGCGATCTACAATAACAATAACTAAGCTGATTAATGATTTTCCTCCCCATTCCGAGCGCTTAGTGCCTCTGATATTTTCGTAGTTACACTTCTTTATTTTCTACATTCACGCAAAATATTATTTCATTCAAGTGGCAGGTCTTCGTTACTGTAGACCATATAGGTAGGTACCACCGCAGCTTCTTCTATTCTTATATTCACTACTTCTACCGCCAAATAGTAATGTGAAAACATTACTGTGTTCCGGTTTGAAGGGTGCTGTATACTAGTAAAATTACTGCGGTAACAAAACTTAACACATGTCTCAGAGCGACGAGCGCAATGTGGTGCTATGTATACTGTCTTAAGTAGCGCCACTTTATTATGAGCAAGCATCACTTACCATGATTTACCATCAGGTGAACGCCTTCTTCGTCTCATCGCCTCGACGAATAATTAAAGGTAAATAGCAACTCCTATTGCAGCCGACAAATAGTACTGTGCAGACATTACCATGTTCCGGTTTGAAGGATGGTGTGAGCTAGTGAAACTACTGGAATATCGAGACTTATGTCTTAAAGCGACGAGCGCAATGTAGTGTAGTGTGTACCATTTTAACCAGCCATGTTGTTTTTACAAGTATGAATGTGTAATGAAAAAATCTATAAAGTTTTGTTGATAAATAAAATCATATCCTCCATCTACACTCCAACAAGTATGAACACTTTATTCGGTATTTTTCTATTTACAATAAGCTTTCAGCTCAAACTTGAAAGTTTTGTCACGATTTAGGCAATCAGCGGGCACTCACTCCAGTTTCAGACGAGAGGCACGTATATGTAAACTTTTTTAAACCAAAAATACTTATTTTCTTTGTATCCACCGCATAGTGATGAACACAATCAGATTATGCGAAATCTACCGTCCTTGTTTGGCAAATGAGCAACTTGTTTCTGAATATTATTTTAAAAAATAGCGAACTACAAATTTTGGATCAAAAACTACGAGTACACTTACTGATACTCTTTATAGAGGACTTACTATTGCTTACAATTTCCACCAACAAATAATATTATGAAGATATTGTTTTGTTTCGAGCTCGAAGTTATGAGAGCTACATGGTACTTTTCAAACATGAGATATACTGTTAAATCTATCTGCTATTCAAATATTTGAATTTTTCATAAAATTTACAGTATATATAGTATATAGTATTGACTAGTGGGTTCAAAAAACTAATCCTTGTGATCTAGAATTGTATAAGGAATAATATTACAGTGTAAGAGTTAATTAATTTATATCGAAAGTTGCTTTTCCAAGAAGATTTCTCTCAAAAGAGATAAGTTAACACAGCAGTGAACTCGAACTTTTCAAATTTGACTAACATAAACACTTATGTTACAGACAAATATTAAATATTTCATGGTGCAATTTGGAAAATTATTATATTTCAAGTTGCAGGAAGCGCGGCGTCATCTTCGTAATATTTCAGTCCGTAACCGGCAACGTTCGCTAATGCAATGGACGTTTTAATTAATTTAACACTGAAAATTCATGAAAACTGCTTTTATAACTACGAGATTTTGTTTCGGAAAAAATAATAATTAAAAATATACCTTAATTGAAGACAAGTGTCACTTTAAGGTGGCTCCTATTTCTGTCGCCATTTACAAAATGTACTTATTTAAAGGGCGGTATAACTATATGAAAATCGTGGTTATGTATTAACCTTTGCTTGATAAAAAAATGTATGTACGTCATTATTTTAATATATGTATGTATTGACTATTTTTATAGTATATGTCCTAATCATGTTTGTATGCACAAACTTATTACATTTGTTATAATATAACATAATAAAGTTATTATTCATATACCATCATATGTCACTACATCTTATATACTAACTGGATACTGCACCTTACCTAGGTTCTTTGCTTAATCCTATAGTAAACAGGAAGAGATTGTCATTTAGAATTAAGTCCGCTTTTTTGTACTTTTTTGGGTGTAGAGAAAGTTTTAAATAAGTGACGAAATTACTATAACAATCCATATGTAAAGCATTCGTATACAACTTATAGTGAATAAATGAGTAATCTGAATCTTGTATTTACCCAGTGGCTTCATTATTCATAAAAATATGAAACAACTAGTTAGTTAAATATCTTTATTACTGATATGAAATTAAGGGACGTTTAAATATCTTGCAAATATGTTGTCTATAAGGCAATACACAGGAATAAACAAATTAGTTTGGAATACTACTTGATTGTAAAGTTTAAAGTTATTTTGGTATTATAAAGAGTCAATAATTTGCTAAATATCTTTCTCATATTAAAGTTAACACTAACATATTCATGAAAAAGTTTAAAAACATCATTTTATTCATGATAATTGCACTAAAAGTGAACAAAATTTTGGATTATTATAGATCACATTGCCGCCGGTATGTATACCGGGGGAATAAAAGAAATACATATGACATTTCTTTCAAAAGAATATTCCTATAACGTCTAAGAAATTTTTCATTTGCTGTCCCTATAATTTAAATATAATTAAAGTTTTACTGTTGGTATCCCATGACCCTATGCCTTTGTCCCCATTCCGGACTCGGACGTGAAGACACTTGTCTGGCGCCCTTTTGTTGCTGACATTCTTAGTATTCAGACTAAGCGTTTTATATGTGCTGAGGAATTACAATCCTTTTTTTTTTCAATACATCAGAATGAGAATGATCTTCATGTGATGATAGTATAGTTTTAGCAGTCTACTTCGTAAAATTATTTATGTATCTAGACAAAGGAAGTATCCAGCTTGTTAATACCAAACGTGTCAGTTACCATTACGTGGACTTTTTAATTTTTTTGGTGCTAGTTAAAATGGTATACACAGCACCACATACGCTTATCGCTTTAAGATAAAAGGTGCTAAGTCTCGTTACCCCAGTAATTTCACTAGCATTTCCTTCAAGCCGGAACACAGTAATGTTTGTGCAGTAAAGATTGTCTGCTGCAATAGAAGCTGCGGTGGTGCTTGCCTAGTCGGTCTGTGGCTATAGAGACCTCCCGCTAGTAAAGTTGTCTTGTCGTTTAATAAAATAAAAAGGAGGCCAGTTGAATGTTTTTTTAACAATTCATTTAAGGTTTTTGTGGTAGAAAAGAAGCAAAGGAAAATACAATAGTGCGGTAATTCAAGCAGAAGCTTTTGAGCTGTTTCAAACTCCAGTCCGGAGAAGTTGTGGGAAGGAAAATAGCAAATGCGGCGGAGTGCGGGTGATTCGGTACAATTGCGATCCCTGAACGGATTGCAATTTTGCTAAACAAACAATCGACATTCGGTGGTTCAAGCATTTATTGACTTTGTTATTGTAGTCGCGGAGTTACGGCTATACAGAACTTGCCAGCAACCTCCTCGCTTGCTGTATTATTAGTTTTGTGTATTGACACCTGATTGTTAACATTCTGCATTGTATTCAGCAAGTTATTACAAGCAGAAACAAGTATTAGTAATAAACTACAATGTAGCCTAAACATTCTAAACTCTGCGCACACAAGAGCTATACACTAAATAGAATAAATATTGATTAACTAATTCAAAAAATACATTTTTTTTTGACGTATTAATGTCATACAGGAAACTAGTTAGAATTATCAATACACTTGAATCAATGTGACATAAAAGTCTACTAAGAAGGACGACTGACGATTCCAAAACAAATGCGACATATTTCTTAGTATCTATTATCACTAAATCTATTTTTTCTTGGGAGAGACTAAGTATTATATGTAAATAATATATAATTAAAAAAAGCATATAATATATATAATATACTTACAATACTTTACCTTAAAGGTTGTTTTATATATCAAAGTATCATCATATCATTTTTAAATATTATAGAAAAACACAATTATAGCTATTTACAATTATTATCAAAGCTTGATAGTCTTTAACAGTTTTATTTATCAGTCTTAAAATTCAAAACACAAATTTTGTTTCCATTTATCAATAGATTTAACTAAAATAAACTTGACACTTATCTCCTACTACTACTCTTCTACTACTACTACACTCCTAAAAAAACTCCCAGAAATTAATAAAAATGTTTGTAAAAGTGTGTACTTAAAAAACCTTTACCACTACAGACGAATAAAGCCTCAAAAAAGTAAGGTTACTTAATTGTTGTTAAGTTGTTATGGCTCATCTTGTTCATAGTTAAATACCATAGTTTAAAACACTGAGATTAATCAAAATAACACACACTACAGACCTGAATTTAGGTTTATAAAACTTTTGAAGACCTGAATTCAATTTACAAAGTTACATTTCATTCACTTTATCACAACGGCCGCCATAAGCACCACGTCAATTGCCAACGCGCGGTCTCACATTTTGGCACAAGCAATGTTGCCAGATAAATGTTCGCAATACACTGAGAGCCTTTTGTAAATGATATCCACTTATTTTTAACACCACCCGAAACAAATTTTGCGATGCACAATGACGGAGGATTTATATTATCAATGTGTACTTGAAAAAACACCGTGATAGTCTAGTGATCTGAACGTCGGCCTTCCACTCCGAAAGTAACGGGTTCGATGCCGTCCTGCACCAATGAATTTTTCAATTTATGTACAGTTAACCACAACAAGTAACATCACCTGCTCTGACGGTGAAGGAAAACATCGTGAGGAAACCTACATATCTATGTGATGACCAATAGTGATCCGTCTAGTATATAAAATGGTGAAAACAATGGCAACACCATTCAATTGTAACCGCTACAAAAGTCGTCCTGTAGTTCACTACACGCGATCACAACTACCTTCAGTTATGAGGAAATAGGACATAGAAGAATCTTGAAAGAAGTCACAAATTTCGTTTTCGTATATAAAATTATTCTAACTGAAACAAACTTGATTACTACCGCAATTTAGTCGTCAACTTTACAACCTAGTGGTCCTAGTAAGTCTCTGTTGCTGGAGATCGTCTAGGTTACAACGCAGCTCCTGTATAGATTTCTACAGATAAAAAATATGTGCAAATATTACTGTGTTTCAGTACGCTAATGAAATTACTGACGTAACAAGGCATGATACAACTTACTATACGTATATTTTGGACGTGTAAGAGATCCCACAATAATTCACGGGACCATTTTTTTTTTTTTTTTGTTTTACATGTTGGAAATGCATTAAATTGAATACCTCCCCCCCCGGGGGCGGCGCGCCCGG
>DWLS01004558.1:0-13809 GCA_018246255.1 Pachliopta kotzebuea | reverse complement strand
CATTGTACCACCATGTAATGTGATACCACAATGTTAATGAACCAGAGTGCCTGTAGATAATATTAGGTACATTATCTTTTGTAAAAAGGCTTTTTTAAGATTAGAATGATTTTTGTTATGTATACGTGATTTTTTGTAAATAGATTGTAAAAATATTTAACATTACATAATACATATATGATAATGTAACATTGTCGGCCAGCAACTTATATATATGTGTATATATTTATGTATATATGTATTGGTAGAAGTAGAGGCACACACACTGTCCTCCGAACAGTAAATAGTCTTCATATCTTACTGTTCCGAAGTACGCTCTTACCTCTAAACAGTATATTAATACAACATGCAAAAATTCTCCATGTCGTGCATTGTTATTTTGATCGTTATATGAAAATGAAAAGCATTAATACATTGTGAATGCTCATCTCCGAAAACATTTCTTTGCTGAACATAAAAACTTCATGGAGATCGTTTTTTATTATCAATTTTGTAACACTTGCCACCAGTTGGGGCAGAAAAATCTCTTTCATAATGTCTTTACAAATTAATAAATAATTATCAAACTTATTAAGAGTTTAATTCCGAAAGCATGTTATATATTCAGGCTATTTTTTTTCACGAAATAATAATTTTTGTTCATAGCGACAATAAATTTGCTGTAATATAGTGGCATGTTAACATCTGCGAACATTAACTAGTATTGAACAAAAATATAACATAAAAACATAATTAAGAGATACCGTATCTCAAAAACAGAACTACAGAAAATTAATTTAAACAATGTCAGTTGATTGAGAATTCATGTCAGCGTAGTGAAATGTCCTCGTTTATGCTTTCAATGAAACGTAGCAGCTGCAATCATGAGATAAACCGTTAGTATGCATCTGCCGTATCAGCTAATTTACTTACTTTTTCATTCTCCTATGTCAACTTAAAGTTTATAGTAAAAAACAAGAAAAATTTCACTTTTTTTAATTCCAACAACTTTATTTGATTACGTCTTTTTTATATTAAATTAAGAAGTTGTGAAGCAGTGAACTGACAGTCATCAGTTAGCAATTTATTTTATTTAATAATACATACAGTTTCTCTATAGCAAAAATTATTTAATCGAAATCAACGCTATCCCTAATTTAAACTTTAAATATTGTACAAGGTATTATTAACTTTGAACAATTACTAAGCTTTGAATTAAAATTTATAATTATATCACGTTTTAAATCAATATAAAAATCTAGAACGAAACAGTCGGTAATAAACGTAAACTATGCAAACGATCTTAAAAGTACCAGTAAAGTTCTTTGTTTTAAATACACGATTGGAGACATATTTATTGAACTTTATTACTTCAAAACCATGCTTATAGCAATATTTTTAAGCATGAAGTTAATTTTAACCAAGGCTAGGAATTTAAACATTAAAAAAGCATCGCTATTAGCCAAAGCGAATCTGCTATTTATAAAATAACTTGAAGTTGCTATAAAATAAAGTTTTTTATTAATTAAAATATTCAATTGTTTAGATATATAATATGTCATCGTCAATTCCGTAACGTCGCCTTTACCTGTTTTTTAAATAGTTTAAATATTTTTTTAACAATGTAATGTATTGAAAGAAATAATAAAATACATACACATTCTCTATTTTTAAACGTATTACTTTATACATAGTTTTATAGTAAATAACTAATAACGTATAAAACTGATTATTAGGGAGTGTTAAGCAGGATTTAGTACCTAGTGCTTGTAACTTATCATCGCTATTAATCTAATCAGAATAGACCTTTTGTTCTGAAAATAACAATATAAGAATCATTTAAGCATTAGGGGTAATTTTTAGTTTTGTGAATACACCATTTCATTATTATAGTCAAACGACAAAAGCCTTTATTTTCAAAGTAATATTTAGACTATTAACAAAGTGACTGTAACTTGTAAACCATTTTTTAATATACTATACTATTAATAGGCCACGAATTTTGATTATCACTTTAGTCATAGTATAATAGTTTAATATTAACTGGGCCATTTCGAAACATTTATTTATTAATTAACTAAGCAAAAGAAAATATTCTCAATATGTAAGCACAATATTTCTGACAAATATTTTTTTGCCCTACAATTATCGATGGTATATTTTTTGCTTCATCGAATAAATGGAAGATCAACTACTGTACGACACTTATTTATACACAAAAAAGATGTTACGTTAAAGGGTGTGAAAATGATAAAAAATAAACGAGTGACATTTCTTTCCCATTTGTTGAGTAGCGTTATAAATTGGCCGCATTTGTTAACGAAACTACGCATACCTTTTTTGCCTTCTGAGTTCAAATATATTACGAAGCTTGACAGCGAATATGAACCACATTCTTCTTAAAAAAAAGGTTCCATTTCATGACTAAGATCGTATTATCATTATTACGAATGAAAACATGAAACTTTGTTACAACAACTTCGAATTTACTTTAGTCTAAGTGCAAACTGTTTTGTATCCCTACATGATATGTTTTACTTTGAAACCGTTTATTTATTTTTAGTCATTATTTTAGTTTTTTAAATAATTCGATTTCTACATTTTTGATTAATTTTAAACAAACTAGAAAGTTATATGACGTTTGCGGTAATACTTCTTTAGTAAATAATCAAAGGTGAAAAGGAACATAGGACAATATTCATGTCAACGTAACATACGAGTATATAACACACAACAACAGCAGTGTGCTCATAACGTCCCTTAAACAATATGCGTATATCACGCAATGACAAATGCGTTATATGAATATACGTCATGTCGTAAATGAATAACACTGTTAATGTTTACAGAAAAAAATATCTTTTTCACATGCTGTTACCTTTAATAAATAAGAGCATCACTTTCATCAACAAAAGTCATTAAATTTGGTACAAAACGGGGTGTAAAGTTACGGCACAATAAATATTGCTGCGGTAGAAATGTTAAATAGGGAATAAATTACATTTCCTTGTAACAATGGCCTACTTTTCTGTTCTATCTTTAATGTAATCCGCCTTTTGAAGTGGAATAGAAAGTATAAACGCGAGCCCGAGTAAGCATTATAAAAGAGATTCTTCATGCCTTATTATCCAATAAAGTACACTTATACTATTCAACGTTGTAGGTACAAAAATATATGTATTTGATCACTTGATGTAAATTTTTCGCCAAAAATTGTAACGATTTAAATTAACATAAAATATGTACACTCGCTTACTGTTTACATTTACGGATATTATAGGGTATTGTGTACGTTCACGTTTGCACAAAACTTTTGTTCAGTCACGTATATTTCAAATAGCAAAAGCTTTTGATTCAAAAAAAATCGCAGAATTTATTTTTAACAAGGCGAATTTATTTATTGTTCCCGTTGAAATAAAACGTAGACAAATAAAACATAATATTAAAATGTTAATTATCTTATAAGTTTGGAGGAAATGTCTATTTGTATTTTTGTGTGTACATTATACATTTTTCAATAAGGACAGCAATAGTAATTTGCCAGCTTTAGTGTTCCTGTGTAAGTATGATATCAGTGTCTTAAAGAGTGAAAAGGTTGTCACTTAACACCAGGTAAAACTATGGACAAGCACCACTCTATGGTATATATGTAATATGCTCTGATTATCAGAACGTTGCCGTTCTATATGATACAGTCATTTGCCTTTATCCAGGTTTCCCACTACAACTTGTTTACGGGTGCTTTATGCGTACTAAGAAAACACAGGTGGAAGTATTTTGTCAATCATTACGTTGCGGACTGCGCGGGAAGGCGCGGGTCGGCGCGGGCGAAGCAACCGCAATCTGCGGCAGTCGCACGCCGGCGCCCGCTACGACGGCATCTATGCCTTGTAGGCTGCACTTACGCCTCATTGGCAACAACTCGCTACGACGGCCGCGCGTCCTCCCGTAGCAACGTACAGTGCGCGGGCGCAACTGCATACAAGTGTTCAAACAATAACCAATCACCGTGATAATTTTAGTTAATTAAAATATTACACGTAAACTTATATTTAATGGTAATATTAAACCACAAATTATAAGTAAAACATAAATCTATTAAATAAAATCCAAAATTGGATATAAAATTGTATATTAACTGCATTAATGGTACGTTTTTACTTTTTCATTTAATAATTAATAGATAAATAACTAAATTTATAATGTTAATTTCATTTTGGTCATGTTTTTATTCTATTACCCATCTTTTTCACTAAAACACGATCTTATCTAAGTTTTATTAAGCATTTTGTTTACATGAACAATTCCAAAAACGTAGACTTTTTTGAAGCTTATAATAATTACATGTCTTTAGTTTTGCGTTTATCAATGAAACTTGTACTTTGAACAATAGTAATTGATTTGTTTAAAATATATTTCTATTTAAACATCGAATACTACTTCGTTCTGATTATGTTTCTAGATACGAAATAATAGTATGATATTTCATGGATTATTAAACACAGCAAAAATTAAATTTTTTGAGTTGTTAGAAATAAAAAATTTTCTGAACAGAAGAAAGATGATATCTGTGTATTAATCGTTAAGTACAATATTCAATTTCACTTAAATAAATTATTATTAAGGTTATAACTTCTTTCCAATAATTTAATATTTTAACAAGGTCAAAATCATAGAAGGTTTCCCTATTTCTTTGATATTCAATGCGCTCAGAGAAACCTTGTTATTCCTATCATCTCGGTAGTTCAAATTGGGTTTAAGGAAGGACGTTAATTTATTAGTCGCTTTGATGTAAGGGTGTACGTTATGAAAAGCATTTCTAGTATATAACCTTTATGTATGAACTTCGTTATGAAAAACTTTGTTTTCAATGTAGCTACATAAATTCTCATATAAATAGAATGCAATATTTCTTCATGTTTTATTAACGATTACATTTGTTTATTTCAGAATGAGAAATAAGCCACAAAACTTACACGGTGTTTGTAACTAACAAATAAGTCGAATAAACTTCTTTACAAGAACTCTTTAACCTGACTGGCATAATTTTGTTTTAAATAATACAAATTTACATTACAGTCACAACATACTATAACTTACAGTAATTTAATAATACTAGTTAATGGTAGAAATTAATGAACATTATTGTTCAGGTATATTGAATTTCATTGAAATAAATTTGTAGTGAAGCTGTATAACTTTTCTTGAAGAAAACGTTTCGACATCGGACTTTCTAATTTTTGCGGAGCTTTTCGGTAATGTGTGCACTTATTTTGGTCCATATCCTCCCGCCCTAAATAAATACACACTTTGAGTACCTAATGGATCTGAAATACGAATCCACTCCTGTACATAAACCGTTAGTCCAAAATATTGTGTCCCATCAGACCTAAAGTAACAGATTTCTTTTTAATAGATTCTGGAAATTAAAACTAAGTAGGTTTAGATTTCAGTTTACATGAATCGCAATTAACTAAAAATGATAAACAAATCATTCCGGTAAAATATATTAATCCTCCATGTCATTACTTTAATAGAAATCACTCTGTTATTGAATATTATTATAGTAATGACATAGCACATTTCACTAGTATACACTATGTGTGCCGATGACATTATTTTATAACATTATATTATTTCGCAATCTCTTACACCCTGATCCATATTTTGTTACATTCTTGTATAAATAAATTATTGGAAACGTTAATATCTATTATAATTTATTACAACTAATTAAAAACAATTTTAAGTTTCTATAATATTCTTCTAAAATATGTCAATTAATCAATCAGTATACTCGTACATACCTTTTATAATTTCAACCCAACATAACATTATCGATCGACCTTTGATGATCTAGAGAGACCCTTAAACATCTAACAACAGATAATCCTAATTTAAATAATTATAATGGATATGGGATATACAGATATGCCATTTCTAAAATAATTAGATTATAGGAATATCACGCGTTTAACATCAATACAAACATTAATATAACAGAATGTATACATAATCTAATTACTATAAAGATGTTTTAATAATTATATGATTTTAAAGCAAATATATGTTTGTTCAACATGAGTTTCTTAAACAATGAAGGGAAAGGCCGTGGAGCACACTTTTTTGGTTTTATAACCTAACCCTATGAATTCTACTACTAGGAGTAGGGATAATAAAAATATTACATTGTAAGTTCATTATCTATAGAGCCATACATAACAGTATCCCACCGTTTGGTTAAAATGAAAAGGTTCAAATATTTCTCATTATACCTTTATCAATGTTGGAAAAAACTTTTCATGAAGTTAAAACCGAATATTGTATATTCCGGATCATGGAACCAGAAATGTCACTGTATCAAGACTCGGTTATAAGCGACGAGAGGTATTTCGCATTTTCAAAATTTAACAATTACTTAAAAAACTTTATAAATAAATTTTAGTAGGCAGTATTTAACATTAAAACAGGTAAAATATAATAAACTAAAAAAAATTATAACTGGATGTACTCACATAGCCATTGAACATTAGTAGTTTAACTATTTACATGCTTTTAAATGATGGATAAAATAGATACTATAATAATAGAAATATCTTTATAATAATATAGGTGCTTATATATATAATAATGAAAAAAACAATTTATAAAGACGCAAAATTTTAATTCAATAAATAATGTAGAAGTTTTAAAATAGTAATGTAGCAGAAAATCTAACGGAATGGCGGGAACAATTCGACATTTATCCACTTACAATCACGACCCATCTGAACCTTCTGTAAATACGGTAAGTGATGATTTATGAATTATTATTAAATAATATGCACCTTTGGTAGTAAAATTACAAATAATACAACAGACAAAAAAGATTTGAATTATTAAAATAATGTAAAGTAAAATATAATACCAACTAAAACCATTGCAGTTCTCACTGCGTTACTCAGAAATTCTGAAATAACATCAAATACTAAACATGCCTTGTTTTAAGCGATTAATCTATTATCTTATACTTGGTGCCTCTCCAGGGCATCATTAAACGTAACCTTTACTCTCCATGTTATTTTAATGGATAAAAGGACGATACTAATTTAAGTCGGTTACTGAAAGGAAGATGTAAAATTTCTTTATTGGTGCGTGTATTTAGTAATGTTTAAAACATTATTTTTAAAATTTTACTTATTGTACTTTTTAATCATATGTGAATTATATAACATAAATACTGTTAACGAATTAAATTCAAATATCCCTTTCTAAATATTTTAATGTATCTTTTTCGTATCTGTTACAAATTAACTCTATTACAAAATTTTCATGTCGGTGCTTTTGTAAGCGACTGTTAATTTATTCTAAAATTTTATCTGGAGAATGAAAATGAAACCGAGTTAAATCCTTTTCAATTATTTCTCTACATTCCTTTTCGTTTAAAGCGATTCTCCTCGAATTTCCGGCTTTCATTTTACGACCTTGTTAACCTCATTGTAAAATTACTTCAATAGATATTTTTAATAATCATCTCTATGAATTCATTATAATGATCGTATACCATTATATATCTTAGGCGATGTCTTATTGTTTCTTCTGTAACATTCACACGATATGGAATTTAATAGGATTAATTGAATATTTATGTACATTAATACATTTTTAAAAAACTCGCGACAGAATCTGTCTAGATATATAACACTGTGTTAATAAAGGTGAAAAATTGCCGCTGCAAACAATATGTAAATACTGATGTGTTCAACGCAAACGAGGTTTTATCTAAACATAAAGTTATGATATGAATACATACCAAGACAGTGTTTGTGGAAAGGCGTCTCAAGTTTATCAGATGAACTTTCTTCACTTCTCGTCGCTCCGATGAATAGAAAACATGTTATGGGCGAAACTACACAGTATCGAATACTACTAGAAAATAAACAATACGTTGTAGTTCTCTAGTTGATTAAAGAAATCATCACAAAAAATCGTGAATTTCTGAAGAACCTGCAACCTAAATTTAACCTTCCTGTAACTATCATCAACTCTAGTGATAATGTTCGTTTGTCTACTATGTTTCTACCACGACGTATTTTATTATTACTAAATTCATATAGCCTAGCTTAAAGCAAACAAATAAGGTGAAACCTCTGTTTTTAAAAAATAACTCAATTTTCAAACAAAAAGCTTATAAGATGAAAGATATGTTTTTTAAACCGGCTCCCAAATTTAGAGCAATTTTTCCACACGAACACATTTGTAATTTAACCGTGACATTAAAATCTGAAATTGAATTTACGTAGACTAAACTGGTCGTTTAAAAGCTATTTCCTCTCAGCAGCAGCGTGCAGGAAATTTACTATTTGACGGATAGGATGAACAAACGATATGCAAATAACTTTACATCTTTAGATTTTCAAAACACACTCAAGTTATTGCAAATGGTGGACTTACCATGGCTATTCATTCATATATACACTACGAATAGTTAATGTTTTTTAATATTAATGTGTGAGCTATAAACTTGAATGCATTTTGTTTTCATTACACATTTTTATTTATGTGACCTATTTTTACATTACTCGATTTTCCTATACACCGCGTAGTAATTACGCTCTTAAGAGTTAAGCCGACTGTAAGAAACTACTAAGGACATAATACACGGTCTACAACAGATACGGTTCATATTTTAAATACAATTAATATTCTTATTGGAGCAACTAAACAAGAAATTTCATTCGGATGTAAAAAAATTTAAGACACAAATATCTTCTTGACATGGACAAATATAAAATGTTGTTATATAAAGAATACGTATATTAATACCTTTTTTGTCGCGGGAAAATCTTCATAGGATACTCTGTTTCTGGGGGAAAGTAAAAGTGATGAGGAATTTATATCCACTAAAACCTCCTCAGTCAGGTCAACCTTAGTGCATTGCGGAAGTCCCCGTTATCTCCTACGGAACGCACCGGCAGCTCCTTTTTCGATTGTTCCTTAGCACCCACAGTGAGCTACGACAAAAACGAGACCACTTCGCACTTGTCGTCCTCCCTGGACTTTCTTAATAGATAACGGAGCCCCCTCTCACAAAACTTGTGAACCCGGAAACTGCCTTAGATGTCTATAACGACAGCGAAGGCTAACTTCAGACTTATTATAGAGACTACAGGGTTAACGTAAATAAATGCCCTGCCGATATAAATAATTGTAATGATAATGTTTGGATGATTTGTTCACAGTTGATAACTGAAATCAATGTGCAATTGGCGCTATTCCGAGACCTTTTGATCCACATTGGCCAACCGCCCGATTGTCCTGAACTAAGGGAACGTGTGCGACGACTCCGACGCGCCTGTGTAGAGGCCACCAAGCAAACCTGCCAACTTGTGTTGCCAACGAGCAAAAAGTAAGAAAATATTTAAGTATATATTTTAACTATATGGTACTAAATGTATTGTTGTAAACATTTAATGTATTGCTGTTTATATAAAGAATACATGTTTTCGAAGGTTATAAGTAAGTACTTTATTTAAATATTTACTGCCAACACGGGTAAAATGATATCCTAGTTTGCGTAATTCTAAATCGATACTCGCCTGTGGGCACCTGATATATATCCAGGATTAGATAAATGATCCCAAATAACCAGATAAATTACTCTCTATATTATTATCTAAATAGTATAGATTGTTCTAATTCAAATTTGGTGAGCTGCATATATACATTTGTGATAACACCAGCCTTATAACAAAGTTATTAGAACAATAAATAAGACTATTATTATTACATTAGCTTAAAGCTGGAAGCTGAAATATTGTAAAAGGGGATATTTTTGTACTCAATTTAATAATAAAAATTGTTATCTACAAATAAAACTATGGATTGTTGTATGTATGTGCAGGGCGAGTGAGGGCTGTGCGGAGCAACCACAGTTAGTTTTATTGTACTTCATGTCACAACTGCTGTTGCGAGAGCTCGCCAAATGTCACCGCCTCGTGCAGCTGGTTCCAATGGACATGTCTTCATATTATGGTATAACTGCAGTCTATAATAGGTTTAAATAAAAATTATAAAATATATATAAATTATTAAATATAAAGTTGGGATCATAAACATGTATAGCTTTTAACAGCTAATATTTTGCTCACATGTATATGTGATTATAGGCGAAATGAATCGCATAAAAAGTTATTATCCCAAATAATTAAAAACAATCATATTTATTCAGAACAAAATGAATAATATTCCATACATAAATTTGGTCATGTTTGCGATTAATTATTTCATAATTAACCTGCTAGAAAAAAATATGGTATGTAGGGGCAACATAAAAGTTCTCTATAGTTTCCGGCTTTAAGGAATAGGACTAAGGTAACTCTAGCTTGCCGCAGTGACTAGAAGGGTCTTCGGGTTCACCGGCCTGGGTCCTAGATTACTTATTAACTGAGCCTCTAGCGGACAACAATACAAGGTGATCCCTTTTTGGCTCTCCCAGGTGCGATATCTTAGGCACCACACGATTTCTTAAGAGTGACCAGTGGTCGAGTTTTAGTGGTAATATGACCCCATCTTCCTCCTATAAGGAGAATATATTCTAAAAATTTCCTCTCTTATGAAAAAAAACGTACAGCATTAAAACACTTTTATTTAATTTAATTGGTATTAGCATGCCTAACAACAGATCTAAACTCCTTTCTTCTTACCATAAGAGAAAAAGAAATAACGTAATAATTGTTTTCCTTAACAGAGAATCGCGCTGGTCCATCAAACTTTGGGAATGTGATAAGTCAAATATTACTGTGCAAACAAATCACACCGGACTTTAATCAAGAAGAATTATGCAGCATCGCAAAAGATTCCCAAGATATTAATAGGATCGTGAATGATATTCAAGAGTTTCTACCTCAGCATGAGAATCTTAATCACTTAGGTATAGCACAATTATATATATATAAGTTTTTACATTGGCCAAAATATATTTTACACCAGATTATAGTTGCCGCACAAATAATTCTTATATAATATGGTATTAACAAAAGGATTGTTTTTAACATTTTCTTGCATTTCTTTTTAGAAAACATTTTTGCAATTTTTTTTAACTGTATCAATCGTTTCACTTGTTCTCTAAAACTTGTAAAATGGTAAATTTTTATGTGCGCACAACAAACTTTTAGAGAACAAAACCAGAAAGAACTCAACTCGATGTTAATGAGATACCGTTCGCTACATTAAAAACAATTAAATACACTTAAAGCGCAGCTCATTACTGGTAATAAGTAACGTACAACAGAGAGTATGTAACAATGTCAATCTCCTTTATTTCTACCAACTAGTTTGAACGGGCAGTAATA
Organism: Pachliopta kotzebuea; assembly: GCA_018246255.1. Lineage (NCBI taxonomy): Eukaryota > Metazoa > Arthropoda > Insecta > Lepidoptera > Papilionidae > Pachliopta > Pachliopta kotzebuea. Next base: position 2,497 of record DWLS01004558.1, on the reverse strand, counting down.
ATAATTATACATAATACAAACAAACATTTCTTTGCAGAAACTAATGTGGCTCTTAAAGGTGACGACGTGGACGTATTATGGAAAAATAAGCGAAGAGGATCTCTTTACAAAGGAATGGGTGTACTTTGCTGTATGTCAAGACCAAACTATCTTTGAGGGTGACTTGTTTTTCCAATTAAGCCTGATGTGACGGCTTAACAGTTGCCAACTTGCGCAAGATCACGCTGCTTTGTCGCATTATACCAAAGCGCGTGAAAATAAACATGAAAAGTGTTCATAAACTATGAAAAAAATAAAGTGATAAATGATGAGTATAATTCCTACATCGTAGACAAAAATGGGTCCATTAGAATGTCTAGTAAACGGCAGTCTAGTAAATTCAAATGCGCAGAATGATCGCTGAGTTATGCATAATTCTAATAAAAATGCTACAAATTTAAATAGTACGTATTAAACTTATAATACTATTTCTTTATAAAATTTATAAGGTCATTATAAATGTCATAAATTGATTTAATTAACTCCAAACATTTAACTTTCGAATTGCCTGAAATGTGATCAATTGCCTATAGGGAGTACGTAATATGATTCATAGATTGTCAATAATTTACACAGAAATAACTTATTAAGTTACTTATGCCATAATTTCAAAGATATTTTAAGTTTTATTCTAATTCTCAACATTCTCTGTGTCTCTCACATGATACCAAAATTGTCATTTTAAGGAATTGATAACATACTACAAACGAACAGTATCTATATTAGATATTAGGCCAATGATTATGACTATGTACATAAAAGTAAGTTATTGCAAAGGTACCCAACAATTTTTTTCTGATTTTTTATAAACTCGTGTACTTTATAAACCGTCTCGTCTTCCAAAAAAACTGACTCAAAAATTTTATTATATATTAAATTTTTTTAACATAAATCAATTTGTAAGAATCAATAAGCAAATTTAACTCCAAGTAATTAAATTTCAATAATTAATAATATAATGGCAACACGTTTTATTATTAGATGCGTAGACAATTTTAGATCTAGAGATCATTCCATGATCATAATATTAGACCTGCCCATTAATTACGGGCTATTATACGATGGCCTATACAGAGTCGTTGTATTGTTAGCTTGCATATTCTAGTCAATTATTATTATGCCCTAACTAGAACTAGTAGACTTGTGAGTAAAAGACTTATAAGTTTAGAGAAGATATCGCATGCGGCTGCTGAAGTTTATTTAACGTATATATTTAACTTTTATTAGATAGTGTATTAGAAAATGAGTTTGAAACAACCATGAAATAATAAATATTATGAAATCAATATCAAAATCGATTAAATCGACTAAAATTACTGAGCAAAATTACAATGTCATTGTTTAATTATTATTATAAACAATAACTTTATAATTTTTCCTGTCTTCTACTACCTTTATAACATGTACAAAATTAATTGTTAATAATAATACCAATTTATTAGCAATATCTATATTATAATCATATATTCCACAGGTTTTAGAGACACCAAGACGCATTTAATGCACCGAATCACTTAGTTGAAGTAAATAATGCTCTTATTTTAATTTATAAGAATACGTAGAAATGCATTTGTAAATTAATTTTAGTCTTTAGATATTGTTAAAACTTATTACCTATTCGATTTATACCTACATATTATAATAGAATTGCGGGTACATACATATACATATATTGAATATAATTATATTTAACGCACTTACTAAAGTGATGACTGTGATATAATCATAAAAAATCTTTAGCAAAATATGCATTTAGTAAAAGGTATTTAAAATTATATGCAGTTTTATTTCATCTTATAATAATTTTCACGCTTTATTTTGACGTTCGCTTTGTTTTCGGTAGCATTTACAACTCTTCTTTTGTGATTCTCTGTCTTTCTGTATCCTTTAGATTATGTATATATAATATAATGTACATATATATAATGTTACATAACATTAAGTCCACCTTTTGTTTCACATTATTAGTAAATTAAATAAATTTCTTACAGTACATGATAATTTTAGATTAAAAGTATCTATCTGCATAAACATTATGAATTGATAATTGAAGAAAAAAAGTCCTTCCTACTACATGCCATATTAATTATAAAGCTTTAGATAAAATATCTTCTATTCAGCAGAGAAAAAATTAAGAATAATATGTCATAGTTTAAAAAATTTTATGTACATCGTTACTTAGGTGTAAAAGTATGAAACCGAAATTTTTTTGTAAAAATTACAAGTCTGCTATTTGAAAATTATAAAAAATATTTTATTCAAAATAGCCTCCATTGGAATTTATACATTTTTCCCACCTCTTCGGCAAATTATGAATGCCACGCCAAAAAATAATTCTTCCTTTGAAGCGAACCAGTTGTCGAGTCATTTTCGTACGAATCGAAGTGTTGTTCAGCGAGTGCATGTCCCAATGATGCGAATAGATGGTAATCAGATGGAGCCAAGTCTGGAGAATAAG
>DWLS01004557.1:0-13809 GCA_018246255.1 Pachliopta kotzebuea | reverse complement strand
ATATATAATAATATATAAATAATTTGTTCGCAAAATTTTACATTTCGTATGTAGATTTAATTTGTTTGATTTAGTTAAGAAATTTAATTAAGTTGTTTACACTAATTACACTCAACACTTCGCTCACAACAAAGTTAGTACCAGTAATTCCGAACTTAAAACTATAATTAAATATTATTACGTATGTAATCTATAGTTAGATATTTACAGCCTCATATTTAAATTGTTGTGTTCAATAAAGTTTTAGGCGTGCTCACTAATAACTGAGTGTATATATTATATGTACATATATGACACCAAATCCTTTGATGACCTTATGTACTCGGGTTCTCACTTGTGGGACTCGAGCTTTCTCTGACAATTTTCTATAGGCAATCAGTTAATATTTTGTAGTATTAAAAAGAAATTTTGATTAGCTGGTCTTACAATGATCGTGAAAATGGGTTCAAATATACATATTATTAAAAAGTTTTATACATTTTAAAAAATCCTTATTTACGAGGAAAATAAAAATAATTTAAATCTAAGGTACCACATTGCGTTGCTAATAATTTGTTTTTTATATTAATATGGTCTTACTGGTGGTAGGTAACTTTTGCCGGAGACTGCCTTGGTGATTACCACCGCAGCTTCTTTACTGCCAAATAGTAATGTGCAAACATGACTGTGTTCCGGTTTGAAGGTTGTTGTATGCTATTAAAGTTACTGGGGTAACGAGACTTAAAATCTTACGTTCCAAGGCGACAAGTGCGATGTGGTGCTGTATACCATCTTAACCGGAGCCAAGTTCTTATGGGCAAGCGTATCATTTACCATCAGGTGAATACATTGTCCGTCCCGTTGAATAAAAAAAATTACTTGGTATAAGTACTTATTATGTAACACCAACTTACGTTCACATAACATTGATACCTCATAGGAGTCTATTACTTAGGATATATACAAATTTAAGCCTAGATTGAAGTTAAACTATACATTAACCATAAAAAATCACATTAACTGAAATAAAGGGGTTTAAGGAGTCCCGGTCCCACATAACAACTCACTGGACTCAAGACAATTTCAACTACTCGTGGTGCAATCTGCTAATCAACAAAGGAGTCTCTGGCGCCCCACCAGTCCACATTGGGCCAGCGTGGTGGGAGATGGCCCAAGTCCCTCCTCTATTGGGTAGGCCAATAACCAGCAGTAGATATAAATTGTGTATGGAAGAAGAAAACTAAATTATATTGATACCACATATATAAAAATGGGGTATGAAGGTCATATTATATTTATTTAGTGTTTATGATTGCTATATAGGAACGTCACTGAATCTAAGTTACGTCTTTTTTAGTTCGTAATCAACGGAAAGTACCGTCGAGTGGTAAGTAGAAGCTCTCGGTGCTACTGACATCTCTGTCCAGCCTCGTCTCCACGTGTTTGGTCCTGCTGTCGCTTTCGCAGCACTTAGGGAACGGAGCCGCGCTGTTCGCTTTGAAAACTATGCACTTGCTGTAGTTCTCTTTGGTTCGCTCCGTGTTGTTGTTGGCCGCCTGGCGCGAACCTCTGCACCTTCCTCAGAGCTTCGAGGAGCCGTTGTTCAGCAGGCGGATGCTGCTGTCCCGCCCCACACTAGTCCTATTTAAAAATAACAAAGTAAACTTTTTGTAGCATTTAATTGTATTTAGTAAGTAGCTGTTTTTAACCCGCCTGGCTAGTATACATATAAGATATAGAACATATATGAGATGACAAATAATACTTCAGTAAATTATTTTATTAACTACTGCTACTGTTGTTATGCACACTAAATATTAAGTCGTTCACCTGACGGTAAATTGTTTTTTCTATCACTTCCTTCTCTATATGTTTAGCTTCAGCAATACCAGTATATTAAATGTTACACTTATATATGTATAGTGTTACATTGTCCTATTTCTGATTTATTCTCTCGTTTGGGAAACTCGTAAGCTATAAGCTTCGCTGTCAGGCGGAGCTTTGCCAATTTAGTGAGAGCAAGATGTTAACACGACTTCCAAATTTGGCAACACTTCGCTCATTCCAAGGTGTTACAAGAAAGACTTTGATATATTACAATACGAATGTATTTTCTATTTTTATACTCTTTTGTATGGATTTTCAATGTACTGGCAAAGTTATTTAGTCTATTTAACTATGAATATTAGTTACTGTTTAGTGAGTTAATGATGTGTTGGCATAAAACGTCTTTATTCTCGAGCAGTAATTAAAATCTACGTGAAAGATAATTTGAAATAAAAAAAATTGTATACAGCCCAATGTCTTTCATACGTCCTTTCTCCTGAGGTCTTTTCGTTGCGAATGAGTGATAGATCTTTGAAGTACAATAAGTGAACCTTTGTTCCCAAGTTGAATAATGAATAAATAAAGTCAACTATTGCATGACTTATAATTAAAGTACAAATTATGTGACAGAAATCATACCGCTAATTATCAAAATATTAAGGGCACTAGAAAAAGGCAATATAAAGATAACAATAAAATCTATTTAGGTACAAGAGTACACAACTAACTACCTGTTTTCTTTTCATGTTGATGAAATTTTGGTTTTCAATTTTTACGAGATCGAGCGCATATTACAGAAAATCTTTTAACTTATTAATTACACTTTCTTTACGGGTAAAAAAAGAATTAGGGTTCCGTTTAAAGTATTAAAAATCATAAATTTTTGATTTCTCATTCAATCACACACGAACCTGCAACCTGTACTTAGCCAATATTTGTAAAATGCCCTTAATTATTTAGTAAGAGAAGGCCACGAGTCCCAGCTGTGAGATCATTAGCAGGACTGTTTGTTACAAGTGGGAGTGTTTCATTAAAATAAATAAAATTAATATATATTGAGTTTATATTTCCCTGTTTCAATTATTCTTTAATAAGAATGTTGTTGAAATTTGCTATTTTTAATAATAAATTTGATAAGAAATGATAATTTATCGTGAAACGTATTAAAAAGTAAAGAAATCAAATATTTGATACTAAGTCAGCGGAAGGTTGTTAAGAGATAAATGATAATGGATGAGGGTGTATTTGTTAATTTCTTTAGAATCTCAGGAATATAATGAGGGTCGTTATTTTTTGTTCTGTGAAAGGTACTTTTTTTGTTTAAGTGTCTTTTGTGATTTTAATAATCAAAAGAAAGACTTACTTTATCAATAATGCACTTTTTTAATTTATTTTGGGGCATAATAGTCGTGATTAATTAGTATGTTCATAAATATTATTTACCATTGTAGAAATTGACGTAAAGTTTTAGTATTTGATGCTGTATACATTAATCTAGGATAGAAGCTGCAGGCTAGTGCCGCAATGTTATAGCAAAACGTCTCAATATTAAGTGTAAGTTCTTATAAAAGTTATTTCAGGAATCTTTATACTAGAATATTTAATGGAATAAAGTTAACAATGCTCCCAAAGTTACTTAATTGAGCATACTTAGAAAACTCAGACTGGTTTAAGGATAAGTAGTTACCATTTTTGTATTTTTAGTTGTTTAAATATATAAATAAGAAAAACAATTTCGTTACTGCTAAAAGATGATCTACTATAATAGTACAGTTCGAAGCAGAGACTATATTATGCCGAAGTATACTTTTTTAAATACTTATTTTTATGTGACTTACGTTTTAGGCACCATGCTTATGTTTGTCTTCCTGCTGGAGTGTAATCTTCTAGAAGTTGAAAGTGACATAGAACCTCTCGGTCCGTTCGCTGATCCCGAACGACATAAAAGATACCTGATGGGAAAAATCATTTAGTCATTTCTCTTATATATAACATAAGAATTAATTAAACTGTGAAATTTTTAATAATATGCACATTTACTATACTTATATTTTATATGAATCCTATTGATTTCCTTTCACGGTTTAATTTTTTTTAAACTAAATTAAGACCTAAGATAAAAAACAGATTCAATTCAGTAAATACAACGTTATTAGTACCAAGTGAATAGGTGCTATGTTAGTATTAAATCAAACTTAGTTTTCATTAGTAAATAATTTGTATTAAATATTTGAATATTCGATTGTAGCGGTGTTTAAATAATTCCTAAGAAGGACTAAGTAAATAAAAATAGAAGGTCATCAAACAAATCATATCAAAGGTTAAATACAAACTGTTAGATATTAAAATGTCTAAAGGTTATTTAAAAATAACAGATACTTTGTATCCACAAAAATGAAGAACTTATGTCTAATAAAAATATTTTTTAGAGAAAATTAATTTTTATATATACATATATAAGAAGCATCTTTTGTTATAGCTACAGCAGTCTTAATACTGGAAGATGGTAATGTTGGTAGAAATAATAGTCGGATACAAATTAAGATAATTAAATAGATTTTTGATTAGCAGGTTATTCAAAGGTGAACTAACCTGTTGAAATGTTTCCTGAAGATCCCGCTGGTGCAGTACAAAGCGATCGGATTGACGCAACTGTTGAGGAATGAGAGGCAGAAGCCGATGATGCGCAGAGCGTGCCACCAGCCGTTGTAGTCGTCCTGTGCTGTGGGGCTGAATGAAGAAACGACAAATTTCAGCTCATTTTAAGATTATTTCCAGAACATTCTTTCAACTGCATATCACCATCATCTACACAAGCGATGAAGGTTCACTATTGGATATATGTCTTGTAAGGTACAAAATAATTATGTTGGAAAAGGTCTTACCATAAGTGGGAACAGTCTCAGTTCAGTTATTGTGGTAATTTAAAAATAGATACAAATGTGTTAGTGTACACCTTGCTAATGTTCCCACTGTTGGGATACGAGAGTTTGCAGATCTCCAAAGTCATTTTATCCACTAAGCTGGCTAATTGTATGTTGCTTGATTTTATGTATACAAATAATCCTATTTAGAACATGTTCGACTCACTAGTGAATGAAGCCGCGTCTCTACGAGATGTAAAAGGTGTATGTCAATATATATTCTGATAACAATTACCAGTAATAAAACCACATCATGAAGACGTGTGATGGAAGGAAACAAGCTGCGAACACTAACACAAAGGCCAGTACCGTAAGGGCCACCTTCCTCCTGGCTCGCATCTGAAAATAGTATTTCATGTTAATAACGATCATCTGAAGCTTAAAACTACACTTATACTTATTGTAATTCTCTGCTGCAAGATAGGGTTTGTTTAGGTACTTTTTTTGCACTTAGTTCAGCCCCTAACAGTATTGAAACAGAGTAACTCTTGCTACTGTCTTCCAGTTAGACATTACTGTGCTAATAACATTTAATATCAAACAGGTGGTGCTTTTATGCCATCTTAAGAAATGTCTCATGATTGGATAGGAGTATAACCAAGTAAAAAGTATACATTCTTTTAACACGTGGTTAAAGTCGTTTAAATATTTAAAAACTTTTTACCAGGTGCTCTAACTGTAGTAAATTTTTTTTGTAGTTTAAGTAAAAATAACTGTTGATATGGATCTCAGTAATATATTTTTTTAAAAGAAGATGTAACATTAGTCGTTTAGTTAGCGAAAGGACCACACCCCTGTAAAGCTTTTTAAGTTCCCCTACTCACTATGACACGGTAATTGACTGTCTGAACTGGTCTACTATCACATAGTTATTTATATCAGATCATATTACCGTTAAGTATGGTCACGGATTGAGTTAGGCTCCCGGCTGGGCTGGGATAAGTTGGTAAGCACTGGTGGTTAATTATGGTAGGTACCACCGCAGCTCCTATTGCAGCCGACAAACAGTACTGTGCGGACATTACTATGTTCCGGTTAAAAGTTGCTGTATGATAGTGAAATGACGGGGTTAAGAGATTTAACTCCTTAGGTTCCAAGGCGATGAGCGCAATGTGGGGCTATGTATACCATATTAACCAGCTCCCATTTGTTATGGGCAAACGTAGTATTACTTACCAGGTGAATGTCTGACTCGTGGAGTAAAAAAATATATAGTCTTTGAAAAATACTTTGCTACCGATGTGCCCTAAGAATAGAACCTTTAAATTAAATACAGCGATTAAAGACATGCGAATCTGCATGAAATACCTCTATCAAGACTATTACTTAAAACGTCATTAGCTTACCTGTCTTTGAGTCCCCTGCATTTCCCCGGGCACATTTTGAGTACTCAAAACTAAGTGTCTTGCCATCAGTATGTAGAAAAGTGCGATGACGGCCAGCGGCAATGAATAATATATTAGAAATCGTACCAGGACCATTGTTTTCGGGTAATTCTCTCCCCATTCCGGCGGGTAAGGGTAGCAAACCAGAAACTGTTAAAATATCACGATTTTTAAATTTCCTAATTTCTAATCTATCGTTAGATGAGAATTAAGGTGATACTTATCTTTCAATAGGTCAGAGTATATCGGTAAGGATACATAAATGTGGATGCGGTGTAGACCAGGGTCCTTGAATTACTAATTTATTGAACCATTGTACGGACAAATAGAATTGTATGAAAAGGGTCTCTTATTAAGTATCTAATCACTCAGTTTCTGGATCGAACTGAATTATATGGACGGGGGAAGGTCGAATAATCACATTGGATCCTTCAGAACTATTTAGTCCGTACACAAGTGAATAATTATTCGCCATTTACTATTACGGCATCACTTTAAGTGATGCCCTTGAACTTGACATTCAGCAACATATTTGATAAAAGTAGATAGTGTAACAGATATTATGGGCCAGTGTTTCTTAACCTTCTTGGTCCTATATCTAATTTTTGAATAGAATTATTTTCTATGTCCTTGTACCTTATGATTATGGTCCAATTCCCCTCAATAACGAAAAAAACTGAATAATATCATAAATTATATTCGAATTTTTTTTTTAAAGTTAAAGGTTGCCTTTTTAAATGGCAAGATTGTTTCCTTGTAGGGTCTACGTCCCGTCTTGGGAAACACTGCTATAGACAATAAATAGAGACGTTATAGATTAAAAAAATTTAAGTTTCAGTATCATCAGAATAATGACTGACACAAATTAGACTTTGTATTTATTTATTTTATTTTACCAGTTTGTACATAAATATAAAGTAATGGAAAATAATGATTACACTGATATAAAATTATACAGGCGTCTCACTTTGGGTTTTTTTACCTGCTAACTGTAGTGAAAGAGTAATCTGTATGTTTAGTCAAATGTACAAGAGTCAGGCATTAAAAAAAAAATCATTAAAATACTAAATGCTATAAAATATTTATACGATGAATTATGTATAATTATTAATAATTTAACGAGTTAGTTAATTTCGGTATAAAATAAGCTTACCGAACTACGTATATCAAATATCATAAGTAACATAATTAGATGTATTCTAAGTAAATAACTACTAAACTTTTCATTTATTTATATAGTTCAGTAGAAATATTACTAAATGTTTAATAATAAATAATTTTATTTTTAAATAGTGATTGGATTAAACTATCTATAGGTAGAATTATAGCTGTGCAAGAGTGCTACCTGAGTTGTAGGGTTGACCACAAAAGCACGTAAGTAAGATCCAATATACGCCGGTGTGGCGAGCAGAGCAGCAAGTATCCAGATACCGATTGCTGTAGCCACTGTGAGGCGAGTAGCTCGCTTGCTGCCACCTGTAAAACATCCTTAAATTAATTTACTGATGACCGTCTAGGTAGGTACCACCGCAGCTTCTATTTCTACTGCTAAATAGCAATATGCAAATATCACTGTGTTCCAGTTTGAAGGGTGTTGTAAGTTAGTGAAATTACTGGAGGTAACTCTCTTAGTTTCTGAGGTGAATATTTCTTTAATTCCCACACTCATAAACGAAATTCCTCGAAATCTTATAGACGTAATTTATAAGGAAAACTTAAAATCTAAACTTTATTCATTTTACAGTAAGAATGGTAATTAATTACGAAAAATTTAACGTTTTTGCATTGATAGTACTCAACTCATTAAGTGGGTATATCATTGTACACAAGTTTTTATATTACTTAAACACTAGTTTTGTTAAAAATACCTCCTATGTGTATTCACGAGAATGTGCAGATTTCATACAAACCTCATCAGGTTTAAGAAATCTAAGTAAGGAAAAAAAACTATGTAATTTTCTTTTGAATAAAATAAATAAATAAAAAATTTAGACATAACAAAAAAGTTTCCTTGTGCCATGATATTTGAAAAGCTTTCATTCATAATCATAACTTTGAGTTTTCTTTAACAATTCTAGGTAAATTTCAAAATCCATTACGAATAAAATCTGTAACGTATTTTTAGTTATTTTAAACGGTCAGAGAAGGTTAACTCGTCCTTTAACAAATTTATAAAGACAGCTCTGAAGTTTACTTCGGTATTTCGTTACAATGACAAATTAGACATTGTTTGCCATTTAAAAAGGAGAGACTTAACGAAATTCTGTTAAATACTTGCTTCTTATTGCTTTTTAAAGATATTTTACTTATTTTTAATTTTGTTATCTAGTAATTTAATAAAATTAGCTGTTATAAATTAATTAACTTCACGAAGACTTATACTATTTTTAAAAAGACAAAAGAGTTCATTGTATGGGAAGGTTTATGCAAAAGAGTTATAATTTAACCAGAATTTAAATGGAACAAAAATTCAACTGTGTTTCTTTATAAGGTTTAGTTTAATTTTTTTTATTGTTTACCTCTTTTGTCTAACACTGTATTTTACTTTATACCTACAATACATATAGTCTTTGCTTATCATCACCATCATCAGGCAATACTTATCCACTGCTGGACATAAACCTTCCCCAATAGTGAAAGGATTTGGGCCGTCTTCCACCACGTTGGCTTAATGCGAGTTGATTATAGTTATTTACAATTTATGTGTACTATTTATTTACACTTATTCTGTATACCACGTACACAATGTATTAATCTACTTAATTTACTTATTATTGTTGCAGAACTTACTAGCTATACATGTAGAACATTTTAGGAATCTATTTCTAATGGGTATATTCAGCATAAGAAACTGAATATTCTTTATCTTTCTATATCAATAATCCAAAGTATAATCTCTGTGCCAGTCGTAGGGGAGAATCTGCCTAAATCCGGAAAGCATGCAAAGATCTTTCGTTTCCTGTATGAAGATTACTTGGGAATGTTCTCGAATAGGTGGTGAGGAAGCCATCGTAAAAATTTGCAACAACTATTTACGGCTTTACCATCGCACGGGTTCCGCCGTAGTGGTTTAACAGCGCTGTAAACTTCGATACAATAACAAAGTCAGTTTTAAAAAAGATACGGCCGGGGTGATTTCAGCGGACTGTTTTATTTGCAAGATACGTTTTCAGGATTTATTTTTATAGAACTCTTGTTTTTAGTTATAAACTCATTCGTTGTTTCTTTTTTAATGCTGAAACTTTAAATTCTATGTTCGTTTCAAACCTTGAAATTTTCGTAAGACATTTATCATATAACCCTTCTGAACCTCTCCAACCGATTACCAAAGCATCCGGTCTGATGTCACATCAATCAAACGACTTCCTGCTTCTTCCTAAGACATTACGATCTATTAATCTTAGCTTTTATTTAGTAGAGCAAGGCTTTCAGATTTGTGTAATAATGTTCTCATTTGATGAATACTATATAAAAAACTAAAGTGATATTAAAGAAACTTATACACATACAGTAATCAATGTGTGTATCTTAAGTTAATGTTCTTTAGATTTTATAACCATTAGCCTTCATCTGTCCGTATCTACTCACAGACCTCTATTTAATATAATAAAAACTATATTTTAAAATAATATCCATTCTTTTCTGAATTAAACTTGTTATTGGCATGGTATAAACATTTGATATATATTTTTTTAAAGTACTTTCAAATTTATAAAGAGTTTAGAAACAAATGTAATACTACATTGTTTAGATCTATAATTAGATGCTCTCGTGATAGACGTCAAAACTTGGATAGTGCTGATATAAATTTACTTTGCATATCTGAAATACATCAACTTGGCACAGATTTATACTTGGCAATAGTTTCTAGTGCATTATGTGGATGAATTCACGTCGGATTGCAGGAAATTCTTTAAGACAATACATTTCGCTTGGAGTTCAATTCGAAATCTTTTCTAGATGTAAAATAGTAGTATTTTTATCTTAAATAAAGACCATAAGGCTTTTTACTTAATACCATAAAGCAAATATCATCTTGTCATGTAATATAAAAGTATCTGCTTCGATTTCAGATCTACATGAGGTGAACTATGAATAGTAGTAGCTTTGCCATCATAAAAACGTTGCTGTGATTGGGTTTTTTTAATAAAAGTATTTTGTACGAATATCCTCGTTGTCTGTGGCTTCATTGTCACTTAAATCGTCTATTTATCTAACTATTTAGTATGTTACCAAGTTAAAAGTTGTAGAAACGTAACGAAGAAGAATTTTGATTTCCCGAGTGTAATTACATGATGATAATAGTGAATATATTGTATATATATCAATGATAATATGTTTTTTGTGAGTATTAGTTAAGCGGTGTGATATGCCTCTTAAATGCAATAATTTCAAAAAAACTATAAATCGGTAACGTAAAATATTATAAGGTATACTGGTAACGGAAACAAAATCGATTAATCGTTACGTTGTAAATCTGGATTCTACGTTTGTATAAATATTTACCTTTTTGCGGTAATAAAAAGACCTTGATAATAATTCAGGCGTATGCAAGGAAGATACAAATGGATCCAAATAGCGGAAGATCTGGTTTTAACTCTTACCGTTGCGAAAAATCAATAATGGATTAAAGCGAGTTGGTTAACACTTAACCTCAATTTTAGATGATGTTAAGTGACAATAAGTTTAAATATGGAGGAACCTGCTCACTATTGTACATTTTGGCGCAGATATGATAATAGCTGTAACTATGCTTATAGCAAAAATAATTTGAAACTCATTAAACCAATACTTATACAGTTTAGTAAGAATATTGATTTAAAATAACCAACGGTTTTTCCGAGACGTGAGATTTGTATTGTCTTTTATTTATCATCATTTAAAAATGATGAAATCTTCTGATAAATAGATCTCTTTCTTAGGATCAAGAAGTACTCTTCGTGAGTAATAATTTCAGCTATCATAAAGTTGTTCACTGGAAGTTTTTGCTGATAGAGACCGTCTACGTAGGTACTACTAATATCTTTGCCAAATTGTGATTTCAAGCGAATGTAGTAATTGGATTTAAAAAAAAAATACATCTTCATAAAAAACGTTGCCGTAGCTTTGTTACAAAAATAAGACCGTTTCGGTCTATATCATTTTGATTTAGCATCAGCTATCACCTATAAACAATCGTTGTTTCTCAATCAGCGATGTTTACGGCAACAGATGTATCAATTGGGAGCAGTAGCGTAAAGAACATCTGCCTGAAGCACAAAGATGTAGAAACTTTGATAGTTGGCCAACGAAAACACGTACGTCTGTTCATCGACAGTTTTATTTTCATTATGTTGCTGGATACGAGACGGCACTATTATCGACTCGACGCCCGTGTAGTTGTATCTGCTTGCCTTGCTCCCCGGAGTACGTTTATTTTAAGATTTATAGCAATAACACAGCAGCCATTGTTAGCGCTCTGTTCTGTTCGCCTTTGAGAGCCCATGATGGTATAAAGAGGTAAGTGGATATTAAAGAAAACTATAAAACATCTCCTCATTATACCGCCTTACAAGATTTTATAAAGTCTTCATACAATAAAGTTACTTCAATAAAATTATAACGGAAATAGTATTATAAAGTATATATGTAATATATGCAGTTGATCAAATCGAATGCCTAAAGTTCCTAAGCTCCCCATCAGCAACGTCCAAATGTCTGTAAACAAAATGGCCGTCCATTTTAAATATAATCCATACTATACGTAACGACTTACCTGTGGCATGAAGTTTCCTTAGCGGGTCGACAATAGCAAAATATCTATCAGCAGATAAAGCAGTTAAAGTGAAAACTGATACTCCAATGCTGACATCCTTAGCTGCTTCTGAGACTTGACAAACTGTAGACCCCCAGGGCCAGGACTCCAAAGTATATACAATAGAAGTAAACGGGACGCATGTAATGATCACCAAAAGATCAGCCAGCGCCAGGGACAGAATATATCTGAAAAAGAAAATCTATTTGAATTCAATTTTAAATCCATTTCCCGTGTCAACAGCACAGTATTTAAAATGTTGAAAAAACTTTATTGCTTTGTATATACAAATAAAAATTCCAGATTGAACATTTAACAGCCGTGTTATACCATCGGTCATGGCTTAGACACGTTGCAGCAAATACAAATCCAACAAAGTAAAGAGAAATAAAATGTATTTACGATATATTCTGTACATAAAACATAACTGCCTTTGGGACACAGCGGTTAACAATTACTTCGAACCAGTCTTACCTAGCTTCCATGGACATTGTTACTATATTACATGTTTGTCTGCTTCCGCGGTTGTTTTTTTTAATAGCATTTTTAAACGTAAGCCGAAGTATTCTGGATGAGCAATCAACACATCATCATCAGCTACATATTCTATAACAGCCGCGAATTTGGCGTCATCGTGCGGTCTCATCATAGACAGAAACGTTTGTAAGTATTGTTTCTATACAATAGTTGAAATATAGCGTATGGTGTAGCACATGGGTTTACATCTGCTATGGTTTTATAGACAGGCGCGACGCGAGTTTAAATAACCATTTACGAACCTTATCGTCGTCCGTACCAGACGATGTTTGCTCTGACGTAAAGTGTATGGCTGCAATAACGGTAATACCTTTGTGTTTGAAGCTTTTTGCTTCCATTTTCCATATATCGTCTAAGAGTGAAACTTTACTTTTAATTTTCTGTATAGTTTTATCCTACACTCTACAACGAACTACTGATACAAGACTAACTTAATATAGTACCAATAACAAACCCGTATAGATGTTTTCATTACTGCAAGATTAGTTTTAATATTATCAAACTATTACTAAGTAATCTAACGTCAAATTATAGATTATAAGTAAGTAGACAAACGTAGCAACAGTTAAGATGATAGCAAGTGATACTGTCATCCATAGACAGTATTAATGATAGGTATATTAGTACAGATAGTCTCTCCGCCGAACATTTTAAATGAAAATGGAATAGACAAAATAAACTTACGTGTTTGGAACATTTCTCATCGCCTTGTGCCTAATAAATACAGCAACCAAGGTCCCATTGCCGACAACACCGATCACGAAGATTAGTGCGAATATAAGCGGCACTATGTACGTTTCGGGCCTTTCGTAATACGGCTGATACGGCTCCGAGATGTTTAGATCTAGAGTTTGGTTGTAATCTTCAATGTCTTCCATGGTGCATATTATCTGTAACAATACCAAATATTGATTTACTATATTTAAGTTAATTATTTTAGTTTTTTTTTTATATAATTTACCGCTTTCACAGATATTATTATTAAGGGCTTTTTAAACTTTTATTCGCATCATTTAATACTTATGCTATCTTATCATCTATCATTACAAAACCTGTATATACACATATGTGTATATAGTCTCATTTATATCTCCTTGTTTCTATTATTTACTACAGTACATATCTTTTGACAATATATATATTATAAACTTATTTCTAATTAATTTATATTTTATTGTTTGTAAACTATCAGTATGTATTCGTAGGCCTGATTTCTGTTCAAATTCATACTGTAACATCCCATGATCGGGACACTCCGTTAGTAAGTAAGGTACAGACTCTCCCGATATTAGTAGATAAAAATAATAAAAACAAACAAGTATTTGATAAGCAAACAAGGTCTCCGACAATAGTCCGAGGAATA
>DWLS01004556.1:0-13809 GCA_018246255.1 Pachliopta kotzebuea | reverse complement strand
AGCGCAGGGTCCGATGAAGCTTTCACGGCCATAATGGTGGCCGAAAGCATCGACATCACCCGAAAAAAAAAAGAGATGTATAAAAGAAGAACAGAAATATGAAAAAAATCGGGATGAAAAAAAGAGGGTTTGAAAGTTGAAATAAAGCCCCACATAGCCAGTGGGAAAAACAAAAAGAGATAAATAAATAAAAAAGGTGGATCTTGTATATGAAATCGCATTAATTTAAATAACAGGTTATTTTTAAAGGGGTTACTTATTTTATTGATGTATTTAAGTAATAATTCATTTTATTGAATATATTGTTATATAAGAATACAGTAGCAAATCGATATTTGATCGATATCACAAAATATCTCTACAGCTAATCGGCTACAAACTTTCTTTACACCGCGAAAAATTTCGATTCCTTTCCGGTTCCATATAAGTGATGAAATTTGTATAGTACATGATATTTCTTTTAGAATTTCAAGCATGTAGTTTAAAAATTATTAATGATAAACATTTCTAAATAAAAAGAAAAAGTGCAGAAGTACAAAAAAAAAAAATTATATCAGAACGCAATTTAACATTTATATGACCAACAACTTTTGTTATGCAGTTGTTAAGCACAGGTCTTTTAACACGAAGTTCCCTGATTGGACATTCAGCCATAAATTATAGAGTTTACTTGACAGTAGTAGTTTTTTTTTTCGTCAAGGTGACGAGACAAGCAAGGCGTTCTCCTGATGGTAAGTGACACGTTTGCCTAAGGTTCAAGATGGTATAAGCAGAACTACATTACGCTCGACGCCTTCAGACATAAGACGTTAAGTCTCGTTAACCCAGTAATTTCACTAGCATACATTTCCCACCAAATCAGAACACAGTATTATTGAGAAAAGCAGTAGATGCAGTGGTACCTATCTAGACGCTATCTGGTACCAGAAGCCTACAATCAGTAAACTTCTTACCTTGACTGTCAACTTATTAATAACCATAGCATTCATGGTATGCTTCACCATCTCTGACCTCAATATTAATTAATGCCTTTCGTTTTTAATATATAAGCTTGATAATAAATAAATTACTTAATCTTTATATCACACGTAAGTCCATATTAGGTTAATAAGGGTTAATAACAGTATACAGCTTATATATTAAGTTAGTTATGTTAGTTGATTACAAATTTTTAACTTATCATATATCAAGGAAATCATGAGAAAAATAGTTCTCGCGTACGATCATCGTACATAGTATGAAAACAGTTTAAAACAACTTAAATTGTTCAAAATAATACGTAGTTTAACGTGATCACTTTAATCGGGGTACTCTTACGGAAGTTTTAACTGACTTACGTGAAGTCTTAATGCAGGCGCTTGTTAAAGAGGCGTCATGAATGGCGGTAACGTTTATTAAAGACGAGAAACGCTTGGTGTATCGTTTAACTTATATAATCGTTGTATCAAGAAGTTTAAGTAATAACTCTCTGGAGAAAGACATCGTTTTTTTTTATTCAACGAAACTATGAAGATGTTGCCAAATTTTTGACTGTCGTAAGACGGTATAAGATAATTTGATTACTTTATTACTTCGTAAGCTCAAATGTTTAGTGATGGTAAGCACTGCGATGGTTAACTTCTGTCGTATATTGTACCGTGGACCTTTAGCAGCCAAGTTTATATAAAGTGTTGATATAGCTGGGAAATCCCATATACAAAGGCAAGTAACACAATGTAGTAAAGAGTCCATACTATCTAGTGTTATATCGCTTACCATCATGTTTAGCTCATTTTGTTGCCTCGTCTAATAAAACAGTACAACATTACCAAACCGTTAGTCTAGTATTAAGAATATTACCAAGGTAACCCAACCCTCTGCCTATTATACAAGGCCATCAACCCTAACGTTAAAGGACTTTGAACCAGGAGGAGCCTTCAGTGCCCTAATTAAGCATTCTTTGCCAAAAAACACGAAATGGGCTCAAGGATGCTGAGTGTAAGGATATTATGTTGTGATGATTCATCAGCTAAAAAAGGCTGCACTTTACAAGCTATCAGAAATTATTAGTTCTTCTGGATCTGCCGTAGAATAAATAAGGTCACCGACGTAGCCCTAAGAGTGGGTAAGCCTGAGTGGCAATGGGTAGGGTACTTTGCTAGAACTGACGGCCTCCTACAAAGTGGGATGGTCTGGTGAAGGTCGCAGGAAATTCATGCAGACAGCACAGAACGGATGAAAAAAAATTCAGAAATCTTTAGAGGATTCCTGTGTCCAGCTGTGATCGTTTACCGGCTATGATGATACAAACTGTAAAAAGAGACGTGCCCTATTAAAGCATTGCCGATTTTTTTTTGACGTTTTAAAAATCACATAAAATATCCAATCTCTTGAATATATATTATATATGTATATATTTATTGTTCATCTGTGAATACATGCATACTACAGTAGAATAATTAAAAGTAGGTAAAACCGGCAAATCGGTGTTGGTAAAAAAAATGCAGTTTGACGGCGCGATAATTGCAGTCGGAATTAGTTCCAGCGCAAACAATTTAACTTGATATCGAACCGGTAATGGGAGCAGTTGGAAACGTTACACCTTACTAACTAGTTGTTAACTCTCTATTAAAGAATTTTAACTTTTCCTAAATGTGGGAGGAAAGAAAAAAATAATGTATTATTTGCTAAATTTTCAGCTGTTTGTAATTTTGAAAAAGGTATTTTTGTACAACCAAACTGGCTGGAGTATAAACTAGAGATAAAGTAGCGAATTTTTTTTATTCAACCGGACATGATGTTAAGTGATGTCACTTACCACCAGGCGAATGTCTTGCTCACCTCATAGCCTCGTAAAATAAAAAAGAGTAAAGTTTGCACACTATTGCTCGGTTGAAGAAATAGGCATTGTAGGTCTACGGCAACTTTCAATCTTTTCACCACTGTTATGTTATTTACCATGCGTTCTTCATAACGTAACGTAAGTAGATAACGCCGCAGCTCCTATTACAGCTGACCGACACTACTGTGCAAACATTACTGTGTTCCGGTATGAAAAACGTTGTAATATTTCATGTCCCAAAGCAATGAGCGCAATTCGGTTCTGAGTACACCATTTTTACTAGCGCCACGTTGTTACAGGCAAGTGTAGAGTAGCTACGAAAAGCAATTGTGAAATAAGTAAAAGAATTGTACTCATTATTCATTCAGCAATGAAAATGTTAAAAAAGGGGGGCACATAAATAAATATTCTGCACATTCCAGTTAACAAACTCGTGACGTGCGTTGACTGTTTAATTACTTTCCGCCTGTTTTGGAACTTGCAAACTCCGCCGGCGCGCCCCGGGCTCTCGCTGAAACGTAATGCGATCTCCGCCTAATTCTCAAAGTGTAACCACTTTCAAGCGTGTTGTACGTATGTGTATATGTATTTTTATTAAACCATTTTAAGACACTTCTTCTTAAGGTGCCATCTACTTCCGAAGGTCGGCAATTATTAAGGCAATATGAACTTTAGATATCGTGTGTCTGAAAAGGTGCGTTTCCAAACCACTGCGTAGATTTTTAATCAGGATGTTCTTCTGTGGCTCACACTACGCTTTTCCTGAAATTTTCTTTGTATGATAAGCTGCAGCTCTTCGTTTTTTGCATTTCTCAATATGTGGCCTAAATATTCTACGTTTAATAAGACACTTGCTTAATTACAATAATCCAAGCTATAAGCAAACATGGAAACTTTTACTTCAAAAGTATACATACGGATAATTCCGTTATTAATGTTCATCATAAATAATTGAAATTTTGGATCTATCGCAATATTAATATTACTAAAGCAAAACACGAGGAAACGTTTGTGACTTATGCCTGCGAGACCTTTTTTCTTTGTTTCGAGAGAGAAATCTTCGAAAAGATACCTTGCATTCTCAAGGCAAGTTGAGGTTAAGTGGAGATTTTTACCTACTAACAACTCCTTGGTGGTCATCCTCGTCGCTTGGACAGGTCATGGAATCTCCGTTCAGAACCTGGCCGCGGTCTATCTAACACTATAATAGCTTGTCCCTGGGACTGAACTATAATTTCCCAGATACCCACGCGTATATTAACACGATGGCCGGAGATGACATCCGGCTATCGTTCTCTCCGGAACGCTTGTGGGACGTGGATTAACCCAGAGAAACGAGCAGAAACTCGTTTATTTTAAAAGAAAAATTCTCAGAAAAATCTTTGGTCCGGTGAAGGAAGCAAATGACACTTATCGTTATCGAATGAACTTTGAACTTGTGACCCTGATAAATCAAGAAACCATTACCAGGTTTTGTAATTCGCGCCGCGTGACAGGTATCGAAACCGTAAATACGATATGAAGATGCCTCAACAAAGGACATCAAGGACTGGGCCAAGAAGAAGACGGAGAAATGATGTAGAAAAAGAAATCAGAGAATTGGAAAAATTTAGTGGATGTAGATGGTAATGAGACACGTCATTTGGCCACATTGTCACACATCAAACTGGAACACAGTAATGTTCACACACTTTTTGTCAGTAGCAATAGGAGCTCCAGTGGTACCTACCAAGACGATCTCCGGCAACAGTGACCCACCATCATTAAAAAATAAAACAAAATAATTGGAGGAGTTCAGAAGTTAAAGACCTTTGTCTGATCACCATCAGTGTGCTTTAAATGGAAATTTATTCATTGATTTAACCGCTGTATGTGTAAAAAGAAAGTAATGTTATAAAAACTCATCGTTGGCCTTTAAAGAACCCACTTTTATGCAGTTCAAAGTTGTTCTGAAACAACTTAACTAAGACATGAGCTGAAAGTTGAAAGTTCGTAGTGAAACTTACCCTAAAGGACTGCTTTCGTATTGTCTAAACAAATAATGTTACTGTTTCATGAGGCTCTTACATTCCACTTAAAAAACCTTTTTCACCGAACCTTGACCTCATGGTAAGTGTTTTACTTAATTTTAGAAATTATTACACAATAATAATAATACGTCGTACTTAGAATTTTTTCACAACATAAATTCAATTGTAACAACCAAATATAACACAGTACGTAATCTCATTGTACCAGCTTCAACATCCTTCTTTTCGTAAGTCATTACATTAACAACTGATCTGATTACCGTAGTTATACTAAGTCTAGCTAGTTTGATCTATAATCTATAAATTTTTCTATTGGTAGGTCTCTGTTGCCGGAGACCGTCTAGGTAGGTACCACCGCAGCTCCTATTGCAGCCGGAAAACGGTACTGTGAAAACATTACTATGATCCGTTTTGTTCCGAAAAGGGTATGCTACTCCGATTACTGGGGTAACGAGACTTAAAATCTTTTATCTTAAGCTGACGAGCATAATGAGGAGCTGTATATACCATCTTTGCCATCGTCACGTTGTTATGAACACGCATATTTACCATCAGGTAAACGCTTTCCTAAACTCAATGCCCAGTAGTATAAAAGAAACAATCAGTAAAGCAGTCCCTCTGTTACGGTTCTTATTATTATAAGAACTATTTATATCGTGGTGTTAGATAATTTCTGGAAAAGATCATTTAAGACGTCTACATCGAGGATTTGAATTAGTTGATGAAAGCCTACCGTTTTCGTTCTTTTAAATAAAAAAGGACAAACTTTTAACAGTGTTCAAAGCAATATTTTCACGAGGTGACTCTTGTAAAAGATTACCGTAACGAAGGAATTTATATCGTGTCACACGGGGTAACATGGAAATAGCTCTCGCAGCTTAAAAAGCACTATAGAAGGAAAACAAGCGCGAGCGGATAACGTGCGAAGGAAAAGTTTCACCTGTTCACAAACTTTTGGGAGAAGAGAATATAGTGAAATATTTAGACTTGTAATAATAAAATTACTTACTAATTAACAAGGAAGTAAATGTAAATTTTGCATTGACTATTATTTAGTCAAGCGTCTGTGTCCGAATTTCTCTTCAAAAAAAGAGCGAATAGACATTTGCTAGGTCAATGCGCTTTACCTTCATAGTCCACATCATCGCTTAACACCAGGTGGGATCGTGGTCAAGCATTAACCAGTACATATATAAAAAAAAAATTCATTGTGGTCGCACCCTGGCCAAACAGTAAGGCTGACCAAAATAAAACTTGGCATTAATATTGAGGTGAATACAGAGAAAATTCTTAGCCATATCCGGTACCAATCGTTAAACCGGAAGTTATACCTAAAGTCACTAAGTATCACAACTATGCATATTTTTGACATTATTCTTATACAAATATGTTCCTCATATAAAAATTACTATTAATATGTACTTCTTGTATAATCGGCCAACCGGAATTGGGACTAAAACTCACCAAGTATCTTAATGCATATTTTTATTATCTTTATTAAAGTAAAAGTGTTCCTCGTCACAATTTTTTTTTATGTATATCCGGTTTTGGTTAACCAACAGGAAGTTGTCCAAAATTTGTATACCGATATAGATGTATCGTAAAATTGTCAGTGAGAGAAACGGCGTTACTCAGACCAGCGTTTATTTGTATTTAATTATCTAGTACATCCTGCATTAGATTCTATTTTATTGCGATTGAACTAAAGGTTAGTATATAATAAGTATTTTCTTTTATGCTATGTGGCTATAAGACGAGAAAGGCTTTTACCTGATGTAAAGTGATACGCTTGCCCATAACGTGGCACTGGTTAAGTAGATTTACTTCGTAATGTAGAGGTTATATAAATAATTACTGAAGTAACAAAAGTCGTATTTTAATATTTACACAATTGTGGCCGATCACATGTCTTATATTATACAATAAGGATATAAGTTGAATTGGTGGTAAATCTCTGTTACCGGAAGACGTCTATGTAGGTACCACCGCAGCTCCTATTGCAGCCGACCAATAGTATTGTTTAAATATTATTGTGTTCCAGTTAGACGGTGTGATAATTAAATTACTGAAGTACTAGGCTGAACACTTTATGTCTCTAGGGAAAGAACGCAATGTGATGCTGTGAATCCATCTTAACCAGCGCCAAGTTGTTATGGAAAAGCATATAACTTACCATCAGGTGAATACCTTGATTGTCTCGTCGCCTCATCGCATAAAAAAAGTATTCAGTGATATTTTTGTATATAGGCTACTCTTTCAAAATATCCAAAATTACACATATATCCTATGATGTTGTTAGTGGGAACTTGTTACGAGAAATGACAAAAAATAATAGAAATTCTATGCAGCAGAAATATGAGTATAAAATGTGATCGCATTCCCTACGTATCGCATATAACAAAATAAATGTTGTTTTGTTTTTTCAAAAACGGTCGTTAAAAAGAGAAACAGTTCGCGCCCGATGTTTAAGCGCTGCGTAAAATGTATAAAAAAAACCCAAATATTTACTATGCATACATTTTATTGTTATGTCCGTAAGCTAGGAATACTTCAAGAGTTAAATGTAGAATGAAAAGTGCTTTTATTACCATCACCATGTGACAATATTTTGAAACAACAAAAAAAGAGTGCTATGTTTTTAACATATTTGTCGTCACGAATTTAACCTTTAAATGGTTATACTTAGACTAGTATTTATAAAGGATATATTTTTAAAAGTTTTATCCTTCAAAAATAATTGTATAAGTATATCTGTCTTTGTTTGTGATTTCCTTTATTATTACTTCCGCTATACTAGTCATAGTTTTAATATCATAATATGTTATATTTAAGAATATTCATAATATGGTATAACAATTATAGTAATAAAGGTGATAATGTTAATATTCACATAAGGTTATTTATAGACTCAAGCTACATATTTAAAAATTCATCCAGCAACTATACTCACGTCGACTGTCAGAGACAGACTGGAGCTCTAAATGTTAATCTACAACAAGACAGTGCTGCCACCTATTTAAAGTACTGCCAACCGAAGGAATAATCAATTTAGAAATACATATAACTAAATGAATATGTCTAAGGTTTTTATAATATGTTTTACTAAGTGATTTATTAAACAGTTCTATATTCTTTATATATATACCAGTAATTCTTAGGCAATCATTCAATTAATTTGTTATTGCTGCCACCAAATAGTACTGTAAGATAATGACTTTGTTCCGGTTTGTAAGATACTTTATGCTAGTAAATTTCCTTCTTACACCTAGTGTAAAGGCGGACTTAATTCTATTGGCATTATCATACAGTCTACCTTGGGTGGGGCAGAGATGAATATGATGAATTACTGAGTTAACGATGTTTAATACCTTACGTCTCAAGGCGAGTGCAATGTGGTGCTGTGTATATCATCTTAACCAGTGGCATTTTAATGGCATTATCATTTACCATCAGTTGGACGTCGGGCTCGTTTCGCGGCCTCATCGATTAAAAAATTGGTATGTAATAAAGTCGTTTTATATATATGTATATTACAAAATTCTGAATACCAATTTCTCATCCAGCTACGATGTTAACAGAATATGAATTAGTTGATCGTTTAAACAGTTTCATGAATAAATTTGTGTGCTTGACCACTTCAGCTCCTCGGCAGCCTGTTTAAACCAACAAGACATACATAGTCATGATTTTGGACGTATTTTGATAGTAGAAAGCGGTCCACTTCGCGTATGACCTCACCCAATAGAGAATGTACTTGGTTAAGAGTCCTCGGTAGTGAAGATCATGAAAGAACAGAGAAACTACTACAAGAAACAACTCTAAAAAAATCTGAATTATTTTGTTACTAATTACACCAACTAACTTAAACTTTTAATTAATATAAACCTTTAAATACTTTTTAGTCATTCAACTGACTACTAATAAGTTGTAAGAAAAAGTATCTCTTAGAATAAAGGTATATTACATATTTCGCGAGCTACTAGTATTTTTTTAAAAAATTACTAAAAATAGGAATAAGATTATGTTTAAAATTATCAGTTTTCATACATATATTATTTGCATTTGAATAAGTCTTTGTGTTATAGTTTATATCTGTAAATAATACGTTATATAACTGATTTTTTATTTCTATCGAAAATACTTTGGTTATTGAAAAGCACTGTGATGTTATTTTAGATATTATTTACTGAATATCATTGGTAAAAAAAATGTTATTTCTGAAGTCGAATGGCGTCAAGAAGCAATTTCCTACCGGGTCTTATCGTACCCCATTCATGTAGCGGCGAGCCGACAGCAAACTCGTTGTATGGAGCGAAGGTCAAAAGGAAAATTGAACAGCTTCATACTGACGAAGTAATTTTTTTTTTATAAACTTTTGTTAAAAAAGATATAAGAATTAAGGATCATAGTTCTTATATCACAGGTATACGTATTATTACCTAGACTTTTTTCTAAAAGGCGACGATACGAGCAAAGCGTGCAGCGGGTGATAAGTTTTACGCGTACCAAAATAGAGCTGGTTAAGATGGTATACATAACACCACACCGCTTTCATCACCTTGAGCACATTGATGCAGCACCCATTAAACCAAAACACAGTAATGATTGCTGTTCTTTTTATCAGCTGCAATAGGACCTGCGTTGATAGTACCTATGGATGGTTTGCTCTTATCGAAAACTTAGTAATACACGGATCAACAACCCGTGAACTAAAAATATATAATAATTTTTAAATATATGTATAAAGAATATAAACATTTAAAAACCTGCTTGATCCTAACACCTCCTTAATACATATATATCGGTTGATTTTCACTATTGATTATTAATATATTTATATTAAATATATAACATTTGTTTTATGTATCTAATTTAAGGTTGCGTATGTATTATGATATAATTTAATATTCTTTTCATATGTATTGTCTCACACCTTTTATTTTAACTGCTCTATGCACCTGCCTACCTCATCACATCTCTGCACCACCCAAGGTAGACTGTAAGATAATGCCAATGGCATTAAGTCCGCCTTTTACACTAGGTGAAAGAAATAAATAAATAAATCTCCGTTACCGTAGTACGTCTAGGTAGGTGCCATCGCAGCTCCTATTTCTACCGCCAAAAAGTAATGTGCAAACATTACTGTGTTCAGTTTGAAGGGTGCTGTATGCTAATTAAGTTACTGGCCTTGGAACCTTAAATTTCAAATTGTGAAGCGCAATGTGGTGCACTGTATACCATGTTAAACAGCGCGGCGTTATTATGGGTAAACGTATTACTTACAATCAAGTGAACGCTTTGCTCGTTTTGTCGTCTCGTCAAACAAAAAAAAACACATCATAAATTTTCGAAATATCAAACCGCTGACTTTCATCGAGAATATTGCCATATCCAATACAAAAGCTCTCGTTCAACTCATCGCTACAAAAACGAAATGATTTCGTCACATAAATAATACTAGAAACATTTATGTTTTACAAACTTTAATTTCGCGACCCCTATATCAATTTTCAAAATAATTAAATCTCGTTTTCATAACATAAATAAAAACTAGATCGCCAATCCAAATATCCAATATTAATTGCTGCAATAAATATACGGCGGCGGGACATAAGCGGGATAGGTGCGACCCCGATGACAGATTGGTGATAGCCAAAACCAATTGGGGGAGACCAATACGATCATATTCAGCATGTAATATCACGGATGTCATGTATTCATTAGTTGAATTAAAACTACCTTCATTTGACATCTATCGATTGAGATAAATAATATGATAATTTAATAAACTTTACTGATGGTAGGTCGCTGTTGCCGGAGACCGTCTATGTAGATACCACCGCAGTTCTTATTTCTACTTCCAAACAGTACTGTGTAAGCTTTAGTGATCCTGTTTGAATGGTGCTGTATGCTAGTGAAATTACTGGGGTAACAAACTAAAGATCTTACGTATTAAAACACGAAGGCAATATAGTCGTACGTATACTGCTTTAACCAACGCCACGTTGTTATGGGCAATCGTATTATTTACCAACAAGTGAACGCTTTGCTCGTCTCATTGAAAAAAAACGTAACGGAAGGACATTGACTTGTTGGCAAATATTATATTACCAACAATATGATAGTGAAGCCTTACATAGCTACCAACTTGCCTAAAGTACACTTCCTCCTGTATGTTGACTTCCGTTAGAAGCAGACTACGTACTACTTAGTTATACCAAATTCAAAATATCCCTCTCTCTTCCTTACTCTATCATATGTGGCCTCGGAAACGATCATCATCTTCACCAACTGTATGTTATGGGCAAACGTGTCACTTACAATTAGGTGAACCATTACTCGTCTCATCAAACATAAAAAAAATATTTTTAACGGTAATGTAAAATATATACAAAACTATCATGCTCGTACGTAACTACCTTCGTTAAGATTAGTTAACGTGAAACGGGTTAAATAAAATCCAATGAAGTGAATTGTTGTGATCAGTAACGGTAACAGACGAATTGCGTCGCACTTTGAAACTGGTGAACTCTATCAATGTAAAGTATTTGCAGTAATCAAGGATTAAACGGAACGGTAGCAGGCGACACTGTTTTCAATTAATTCAATTGCATTGGAAATAATCAAGTGAAGTCTCAATTCTTTCATCTATATCGATAATCGTATTTACTGTTTATTTGTTTATTTTTCAACGAAACAATCTAGTTAGACGGTTGCTTAATAATAAGTGAAAATAACAAAAAAAAACCATACGGCAATAGAAAGGATTCTCCAAACATAGCTTAGAGGATCTTTGCGCAATCAAACCAGAAATTAGAAGATCCACAGAACTGAGGTCACCAACATAGCCCTAAGGATTGCTAGACTTAAGTGGCAATGGGCAGGGTACATTTATCGGATTACTGACAGCCGATGGGTCAGTAAGGTCCGATGACCTTTACTCGAAAGTAGCGACCGCGTACCAGTAAACGTAGTGCTTGAAGGCCCCTCACTTGGTGGACTTACGATCTGGAGAAGGTCGCGAGAATCCGCGGGATCCAGCACATGACCGATCGGAATGGAGATATTTGGGACAGGCCTATGTCAAGTAGTGACCGTTTATTAGCTAATGATGATAATGAAGTAATACGCTGATGATAAGCAGGTTCACATTATGCTCGATGCTTTGGGACATAATATGTTAAGGCTCATTATCCCAAAAATTTTTAGTTTCCATACTGCCATTTTTCAGCTAAAATGAAACTACAGTAGTATCTACACAGTCTCTAACAACAGAAACTTACAACCAGTAAATATTTGTCTAGATTTCAATTCTTATATGATGGTCTTATTGGTTAAAACTCAAGTGTCTTTTTAATCAAGAAGCGAAAAGTTTAAGAGAATTTTAATTCAATATTTAGGAATCCCAAACCAGTGTACTAAAAGTTTTATGCATTACTATTTATTAGTAGATTTTGAATGTACAAATGAGATGTAAACTATTAAGGAACAGATTTTGGAAATTTGTTTTTGCTGAAGAATATTTTTGCTAATTTTTACTGTACTACAAAAAGTCCAAGGGCTTCTAGTATGTGATTCCCAGCAGAATGCGAAATACTACACTATTACATCCCTTGTAATTATAATCATTTTAAGTATGAATCTCTTTTCCTGAGTGATTCAAATTCTTGAAAACTCAGTATAGCATTCGGAAATATATGTTTATCATGAAATAATTTTCAGGTTGATAACTATAACAATACACTGCTGAACTGTTTAGAACAAACGGAAATGTAGATGGGAGACTGCAGTCGATGGCAATCTCTGTGTTGCTGCAGCAAACGACTTCAGTTCAGCGTAATCAAGTTTTAACCTATGTTTGTGTTCCGCTGATTAACAGCATCTGCAGCTTTGTTTAAATAACACTATTAAAATATTCGCGTTAATAAATAATTTATTGATGATGGTAAATAATAAACTCGGTCTTAATAATGAGGAGATACTTAGGATGATACTATACCACTTTCTACTCGATACCGTAGTAATTTCACAAGCTTAAGCATTTTTCAAATTAGAACACAAGTTAGCAGACTACTATTTGATGGAAGAAATATGTGCTGTGGGTGTTACTTACATACACAGTATCCTAGTCTAGAATCTCAAAAAAGTTAGATAGTAAAGATATAAAAAAATTGCATATATTTAAAGTATAAAACAATTAATGTATTAAGTTTATATAATAATCGGCATAGTAAAGTATGTTGTTCAAGTAATTAATTATATAAATGGTATGATACAAAGTTAAAAATAAATAAATGTATATTTAGGAGGTGCAAGGGGTCTCACTGGACCTAAGCCAACTTTACCTGCTCGTAATGCATCCTACTAATCAACAAACGAAACTCCGGCTCCTCACAACCCTCACTGGACCAGCATGGTGAGAAACGGCCCAAATCCCCCATTATTGCGGTAGGCCTATGTCTTGCAGTGGACGTATATAGGATGATGATGTTTATTGAATCGTAATAGCAGTTTATTGCTATACCCAAAAACAAGTAACTTAATCACGAAACAGAATAATCAAAGTCTATGCTATAAAAGCTGACCGCTTACTTAGTTACAAGGTTCGATTCCGCGATCATTGTCAAGGAGTAGATCGATATTATTTTTTGAATCTGTCTTTCTTGTTTCATATTGTAAATATTTAGCCATGTTGATGTACGACTAAATTTAAACGGAACTATTTCTGAAGTAGTTTGTTGTATTATCTATGACTAGTAGCGAGTGTTTCGATTTTATATAATAACATGTCGCCCCAACAAATTTCTTCTGCTGAAATTTCCTCCTCATACTTCTGTGTGCTACAGTAAGTCTTTGACTGTGCCTGCGGTGCGATTCTGGTATTCCCTCCCTCTGCCAATACGTGAATGTCCATCGCTTCATATATTTAAATTACGCGTAAAGGAGCACTTTTTATCG
>DWLS01004555.1:0-13811 GCA_018246255.1 Pachliopta kotzebuea | reverse complement strand
CGCAGGGTCCGATGAAGCTTTCACGGCCATAATAGTGGCCGAAAGCATTGACATCACCCGAAAAAAAAAAAAAAAATACCAGACGTGAGCTTTGGCGCCAAAGTGTCGCCAATTGCTTTTATCTATTGAAAACTGAAAACGATTATCTTGACACGTCACTACAGATATCTGATATCTGAATATGATAACAATTGGTATCAATTCCAAGAAGACGCTTTAACATAACAACATTGCAGTAAATTGTTCATAGGAAATATACTTTTTCAACTTGAATGTCTAGTTGCAAAATAATTCAAAGGAGTAGGAAAACATTTCTGTGTCGGGGTCAATTTATTTATAATAATAGTAATAAAAATAGTCAATTTATTTTTTTATTGTACATCAATATAACAAAGTCGTGGTCTTATTCCTCTTAAAGCAATCTTTTACTGACAATACTTAAAAACCTCCACAATGTTTCACTTTATGGCTAGGGTACCGGTACAGAAAGACTTCCGCGACCCCGCCAGCGCCGGCTGCAACTCAACCTCGGGGGAAGAATATCTCCCCCTGTCCTCCTCAGGTAAGGCGCGCCGGAACACACTGCGCGCCCTCTTCCTCGGCCTTTCGTCAAATGGGCAACAGATTTCACGAATCGTTCACCCAAAGGCCATGGGAGCCAGGACAACAAACTCTTCCGGCTCCCTGCGGCGGAGCTGGTTTTAGGCTCTGTCGCCAACCATTGTGGCCACAGAGGATAGGGAGGACGGCCGGCATTACACCGGCATTCTCTCCTCCCCGCAGCCCCACTTCGGCTGCAGTCGACAGTAATTGCGGCGCTTAAAAGCACCGCACCCTTGCCTCCCGCAGCCCCCTGGCACACTCCGAGGCGAGGAAGAGCCGCAGCTCTCAAGCTCAAGTCTGGAGTGGCCACCGTGGCCGGCCCTACACCTCGGGCCAGCCGGTAGTTTCCTCTTCGCTTTACAGCGGGTGACGAGACCACGGTTTCTAGAGCCCCTCCGCCATAACAAGGCGGGAACCAGTTCGAGGGGTAGTAGTATTGGTGCCTCCTAGGGTGGTATCCGGTAACAGATATTTTTCATCAATAGAGTTAAACGTTATAACAGTATTAAAAGTACATTAGTTTTTTTTTAAATATTTTATTAATAACAAGCCGGTTACTTGAATCATAGCTATTTTCTCACAGCAAGGCAATGCAATGCAATGCCCATTAATGTTGGCGCTGCTGTTTACATCAACATTTAAAACTTGTCGTCGTTTATAAATAGCAATGACTAGTCTACAATTTGCTAGAACTTAAGGTCTATGATTAGATAAAATTTAATTATTTTGTATATAAAATAAATGAGGTATCATTATACAGTTTACTTTAAGAATATTTGATGCGTTCCAAGAAGTTTCATAATTTTTATCGCCTTATTATAAATACTTATTCATTGTTTCTTAAATTAAAATTTGAGAACTATTAGTTTGATGCAAAAAAATTAATGTTATAGTTAATAAAATATTTCACGATAAAATGCTATCTTCAATTCTCAGAAATATGAAACCTTTTTGTTTTGTACAATGCGAAGTCACTATAAACGTGTGTTGTAACATTGACGTTTATTAATTAAAGTATTACCTACGGTCAAGGAGATATCAATTTATGAGATATGCACATTAAGAATAGTTGCTTCCAATTACCATTAGTTCATTGAGCGTGAGTCAACTCATTGAGTTTTGTGACGAGTGAAGGGAGGGGTGAGTAAGTAGTTTAGACTCGTAATTTGCTATTATAAAAACCGCAAACTTAGTCCAAATATAAAGACCATATTTTTTATTAATAGGGAAGTTTTTCTTTATTCGTCTTCATGGGCCTCTTCATCTGTTCAACTAAGTCCAGGATAAATGTATCTTTGCGATTTTTACCAGGTCTTACGTCGCCAGGTAATATGATTTATGTAAAACAGCTTATTTAACACAACTGACAATCTGTCTGCAAATGTGACTCGTCAGAAACATCAAATAATTAAAATCTATTGGGGTAATCATTGCTATAAAGCGTCATGTTTCTCCTAGAATTGGTCGTTACTTTACCGATGTTAAAATGCCCAGTTAATTTAAGTGACAAATGAATGCGTTATAAATTGACGGTTACACAGTTCAGTTGCAGTAACGCGAAAGATCTGAAACAGTTAATTAGTATCTAAGATAAACATTCAATATATGTATTAATGTAGTTACTGTACTGTACTTCATTTATACTTTTTTATCGATTTATTATCCCCTAATGAAAAAGACGAGTGTTCGGCTTGGTAACTCTATACTGAATATATTTAGAAGAGCTAAGCGTTTCTTCAGAGGTTAAATAAACTATATATTTGTTATTTGAAGAATTTTAAACAAAGCCGTACCTGAGTCAGCAAGGGCTACGTAAATATTTTTATTTCGGCCGCGTTCCGCGCTCTTTGTTTCGCGAACTGGCAATCGCGAAGCCAACTGTTTACGGTGAAGGGGCTCCTTGACGAACCCCATATGCTTCCATACTTTAAAACTATCTATGTTTATGTAGAAATTATTTAAAATTATTTTATTTTTATTATTTTTTTTAATTATTACACATTGTGTAAAATTCGACTTCTCTTACTCTTACTCTTCATACATTTTACCATTTTGCGACTTTTATTTACTTGACTTCACTCAGCAGTTAATGCAATTTATAATTTAAAGCGTGCAAGTTAACAAAATATTATTATGCCTTTGTTGTAAAATGATTAAATGAAAAATGTCCTTAACATAAAATACTGTATATCGTGCTTTTATGTCATTGAACTGTACTTAATGCCAATGTATTACACTTAGCACAGGCACAGTTTCTACAGGAAACAACACCGGAGCATAAATTGCACATATTGCAGTATTGACAACGCTTGTCGCCTGATACTAAAGAAACGAATCTTCCCATGCATACAAAACAGGTGCAAAACGTAAAAGGGAAAACCTTAAGTGTCCTCATTACAAAGGACGTGCAGGACTCGTCGACACGGTCTTTATCGAGTAGTTTACAGATTAAAGGAGTTATACATTCGTATATATGTAAAAAACGAACCGTTCCCACAAGTTGTGCCTATGGAAACTGTGGCCACATGTAGGAATTATTTGTGGATCGAAGACCACTTGGGGATGACGCACAAGTGTTTACCACCAGGGAGAACGCAAATAAAACAACACAGCAGGGTTATCGTTATAATGTTACTCAGCGGTCAACGCACGAGTTGACATCTCATTTGCAATGGTACTTTGATAACGTGCTATTGTTCCTGCTATCGGACAATGTATGTACGTTTCTTATTGCTTGAAACACTAAACGTTTACTTTCATCTATATTAATGCAACAATTCCAAATCCTTCGCTATGTTATACAGCATACCTCACATTTAATGATATCATTAACTTATGTGTTTAAGCAGTAAATAATATATATTTATAACATTTAACTATTGTTTTTAATTAGAATCCCATTTATTTCAAATGAGGTGTTGTGTTATACAAGCAATAGATATTAAGCTTAGTTTTGACACATGAATCTCAACATACTTGTAAAAAGATTTTTTTTCTGTAAACATTATAAAAATAGTAATATACATTTAAACATGTATCATGTGTTCCAGATCCTGTGTTGCTCCGGGACCTCCTTTAACGACGGCAGACGACGAGAAATAAATTGCGCTCATTTACACATTTAAACTGCACTCCTACCTTTTAAAAAATTGGTCAACGAACCAGCCATTTGATTTAATTGCAACATGTCAACTGACTTCTTATAATAGGTTAACTATAGGTTAAAATATTTAATGACATTGTACCCTATTCTACATTAATTGTTCTAAATTCTATTACAAATATTCCATTTTTGTTTACGTAAGAAATATAAACAATAACTAGAAACTAGATAAACGCTGACTAGATTGAGTGAGGAAAGTTCTTATGAAATGAAGGAATGACTCTAACAAAAGTCAACTAAGAACGTTCTGTTTTAATAGAAATGATTTCTATAGAACTAAACAAAAATAGGTTTAAATGAGTAAAAAAAATGTAATAGAAGAGACTTTCTGTGAGAAGTCGGTATTAATTTTTTGAAGTTACAATAACATTACTTACTTTTCTAAAAAAATATTGATAATACTATAAAGTAAATCATATTCGTAATTAAATCCCTTATAGCTAAGCTTTGCCGGCAACATTGGTAGTGTTTTCGATGAAGTCTGTAATCTAATAACAGATTATATTTTTTTTAATATTCTAAATCATGTACGAAAACATATTTTCAAGCTTATTTTTATTGTATATTCACTTAAAGGTAAATATTATACCTGCCCATAGTTATATTATATTCATTTCTCAGTTTTTAATAGTTTCATAGCACTGACCGTAATACAGAGTATAAAGATTGCAATGTTTATATTAGGTGAGCAAACATGTAACATTTGCTTAAACATATATAGATATCCGCTTATTGTTATGTAAATAACATGGTTAACAATTAAAGTGTATATTGTATATAACACGTCTATGGTACATAATATTAAATATCATTTTCAGTAAATTACAACAAGCGAAAAGCGCTCAGGGAAACTTACGGAACAGTGAGAAAAGCGAACGGTACATATTCTTTATGATCTATAAAAATAAGTATTTTTATCAATTTTAGTACAAAATTTATATCATCATTGGTGATATTTTTCAGGTTTGTTTTTTTTTTACCGTTATTATGATAATACAATAGACATATATATCCGTTTTTAAATGCAAATAAAAGATTTAAAGTATTTTTCTGCGCAGATAATTACGTTAATAAGATAATAAAAACTGTTTAGGATAATCAAGAATTTTTTTTGGTATTAAATCTTTTTAATTTTCCGAACATCAAAATCTGGAAAAACTTTTGCTGTTTCAGACCTTAAGTCAAGCTATATTATTAATTCAATAATCATATAGGTGGTTGTTATGAAATAAATAGGTAAAACTTAGTATCTCCGGATAATTCCAAAAGAACACGAAACAAATTACGAAATTTTTCGAGATATATGTTGAATTTTAATCGTTTTGAATAAAAATGGGGTTTGCTAACATTGTTAATGCAGAACACCGTTGAAGTTAGTAGGTATTATTACGGGTTAAGATTGTTTGCTCACGCTAAATTTATTCCACATCGATTGTCCGCATTTTAGCACGCACCGATCAATATGAAACCGTTGCTATTTAGCGTAAATGCGTAAACATCAGTCTAACCGTGTTTAAAGCTTTGTGTTGTTCCTCGTGCAATTTCTATGATGGATATGTAACTGTAGCGGGCCACAAACCACTACTGTACTAGAAGAGGGTATTCCGTATATGCCCTTCAGTATTAATAACGTTTTTTGATACATTATCGTCATTTATGCTGTGTATTAAAAACTGTTTTACTATTCTATTTTCATAAACATGCTCTTTTAGCGTTCTTAAATGTGTAAGGTTAAAAAACAATTACACACATATGTTAATAAATGTGTAAAAAAAATATTATAATAATTTTTATACGCCAGCAGTATGCTATTAATGGTTTGTAATTATTAATTTAAATAGTAACTTTTACCGGCAACACAACCAACAAAATAACTGTCAATATGCTGGGGAGGTTGCAACTGGTGGGGGTCGCAAGTTGATCTGCATCGAAAAATATAGAGGATGAAATTCGCAGTCTGGGTGGGAAGATAAAAAACATTGGTTTCAGATAAATACTTATGCCAAATTGGGTATAAATATTTAAAATATACAAAATTTAATTTAATGCTAAAAAAGATAAGTGTTACATTGCGATCTAGATAAAAATTTCAATTGGCGATAAAAATAATAACGTCAATGAAATCCTTGTTCATCAAAAATCTATTAATTTGTTCAGAGGTGCTCAGGTACTGAAATAATAAATTAAACAACATTATGTGATCAAATTATTCCAAGAGCCCTCTGTTCCACAATTCTCTAGACAAATGGTGCCTTTGTGCATTGACCCTTGCCTAAGTCGGAACACCAACGAACTCCGTACTGGTGAATTATAAAAAATTACAGAGACTTTAATGAATATCATCGATTTAACCGACTGAGAGGTTTTTAAAAAGAATCTGCGATTTTTGTCACTCTTATTTTCTTTCTCTATAACAATATTACTATAATTTTTTTACAGATATGTTAATGTACTCGCATCGTCACTGAGAGCAAAACGTGAATACATGGTAATAAAAAATCGTTATAATAAAAATAAGTCATAATTTAAATATATATTTTGTCTTATCTTTATTATACTATATCTTTCCTTAATGATTATTAAAATATTTGTACCTATAAATAGCTAAAAACTTCAGGAACATACAGAAATCTTTTGGTAGAAACTGAGGGTATGAATTATACAAAATTGTCTGCAAACTCATATAAAGTTTTCTGAATTTAGCTTTATAAACTTCTATTTCTTCATTTCATAAACATTTGTTTGTTGTGACATTTCCAATTCTAGTACGTTATTAACACATTTTCAAATAAATCCAAAAAGCGATTTGTTTGACTTGCGGCAAATGAGTGTGAGTGTCATTTATGTAGGCAGTTGGCAAGGATGAGTCGATTCATTCTTGGATTTGGTGTAAGTAATAAGAGAAACAAATAACTTTTGAAAAACATGTACCCGCGTTCTACGACATTAAAGTCATACAAGAAACTTCAATGTTAAATTGACTTTTTTGAAAATTAACTCCATGGACAACACACAAATATTAAACATGAGGTGCATGAATGTATCCAAATATTGCCGTCTACTTGGAGAGACCTATGTCCAGAATGTAGGAACTGGCGGTAACAATAGTAACATCTCTGGTATATAAATATGTGGACATTTAACAATTCAGGACTCCGTCATGAGAAGTTGTATAACGGAAGTGCCACTTATATTATAATAGTTAGCGAATCGTATATTTATATTAAATGTCGCGAAACAATTCTCTAAGATTCTTACGTCATTGGAACAATATATTTTCAATACTAAACATTATCTACATAAAACAAAGCGCAAGAACTGAAGAAATAAAATACCTTTTCCGCATTTCCATTAACTTAAAATTAAAACAACTATTTAAAACTTTTTTAATGATTGTGTACTGTATATCTCTCCAATGTATTTTAAACAATTACATCTCAATTAAACGTTATATATAAAAACTTTACTAAACAGGAGTTTTTTTCGCATAATGTCAAGTGGATCTGGGATGTCCATAGGAGAATCCTGGTCGCTCTTGCTCGTCGCATGTAGCTTAGAATCGAACTACAGCCACATTCCTCCGCGACCGTCCTCGCCTTAAACGGGTGTATGTCGCCAGTCGCCGCAAGTGGCATTGCCTCTTCACTGGGAATACCGTGCCCGAACGTTTCACACACTCCTCATATGGCATCATCAGCTTTTTTGACAGCGACTTAGATAAAATATAATCTCATCTGTTCCATGAAGTACGGCAGATTGTTTCTATTCTAACAGTTGTTAGCACTTTTTCCTTTAATCTTTAACGCATATTTGTAAAAAAAATATAGGTTCTTAGTAACAATTACTTCATTAAGTTCGTTAAAGAAGTTAAATGCACATCGAAGTTAGAATTAAAAAGGAATATGAATCAATCAACATTATAGGAAACACCGCGTCCAAAGCCACCGTAAATAAATGGTACAAAGTTTCTTAATTTGTTTCTTTCTAGTTCAACTGAGTTCTAAAACGAACACAATCCAGGTTTAAAGAAGTTTGAGCATTGACGTAGGTGAAACAAGACGCTTAAGTTTATTAACATTTATTCGTGTATGTTTTTATTTTAGTCTCTGCAGCTGTAAGGTTGCCAATTTCGCTTTTTGGATTAAGGGCGATCTTTCTTCTAAGTAGTATTTCCTCATGACTGAGAGTCTTGGTCAGCATATGTAGTGAACCACACGACGGCTTTCTTGGCAGCTATAATGGAGTGGTTTGCCATTGCCTTCTCTTTAAGGACGATATTTCACTCTTATTTCATAAGATTCTTTAAATGTACTATGTATCACCGTCCGCGAAGTATTCGTGGTTAAAATTGTGCGGTGTAACTATTTGCGCGCGGCACAGTTGATACCGTTACTTCGATGGAATGGGACCATCCGTTCTATCGGTTCACAAGCACGCCGCTTTGCACCGATCCTAATGTTTTGGAGATAGCAAATTAGTTCGCTAGCACTGTTTTACTCTTGAAAATAAAACATTATCATCTGCAGTGTACATTTCAACAATATCATCAGTTATAATTATGTCAGTGATATATTTAATGTCGGTGGTTATTACTTTTCGACAAGTGTTTTAAACGAAAAGTTAAATTTAAAGTTTTTATATAAAATGTCCGGTTTAACTGGAAATATACCTGTCAGTACCCAAATATTCAAAAAAAACGGGAGTCATTGGCCTCAAAGTTACGGTTGTAACAAAAATTCTCGTGTCGCGTGTTCAATGTTCAGACGCTAATAAACGTCCAAGTGTAAATAACGAAAACCCCCTTAAAAATATAATTCTCTTTATGTATTAACTAGATTAAACTACTGTTGTATCCAAAAAACAGTAAATGAGTTGCGAGATTTAGTCGCCAAAGTAACTACAATAAAAATGACAAAAAATTTAATAAAGAAGCGCTGAAAAGATACTGACGCTTCTTTAAAATACAATCGTTTTTTAAAAATGTTTATGCTTACTAACTTCAAGGATAATATAAAAAAATTAACCTTCTTTTTCAATCAAAAAATATCCGTCTGATTCCGTAATCCAAATTTAACGACTTCAAAAAACTAATTTGAGTAACGTCAATTTTATATGCTTTACCACGATTGGTTTAAACTTTTGGAAGAAATTATGCTGCATGCTGGTACATAATTTTAATTTTTATTGATATGAATTTGATTAATAGTTTAAAATTTTCTTGTTCCTTTAGTTTTCGGGTGGCAAGGCCCTATTGACGGATATCGTCTTAGCAGGTACCACCGCAGCACCTATTTCTACCGCGAAACAGTAGTACGCAAGCATTACTGTATTCAGTTTCGAAAGGCTTTGTAGCTAGTGAAATTACTAAGATAACGAGACTCGACATCTTGATATCACCTCATGGCGACGAACCTAATATGTGGAAGTATATAATATCCTACCTAAATTTTCTTATATGAATGTCCTATTTCATTGATTTAAAAATGTATCATTGTATTAATTTTAATGAAAAATAATTATTGTACCAATGAATGTTTCTGTTTTGTTATTTAAGTGGCGATTGTATGTTTAATTAGTTATTCATTTAACGACCTGCTAAGTCACGCAACTTGAAACAATAGCGGATGATAGGTGAGAACGACAATAGTAGGGTCGTGCGTAGGCGCGCATAACTTGTCACAGGTCCTCCATTTATTGCTTAATTCGGACCAACTATTCATATCACATGACATTTTGTATTTTGAAATTCTTACAAATCGTCGTCATTGAGTGCCAACTTCGACGTTTAAAGTGCAGTAATCAGTTGGAGAAAATTTTTACAGTCATTTCCGCAGCGTCCATTTCCTTGTGTCACCGAATACCCACGTTTTCCTTTATCTTTCAGGTGTTTCGTTCTGGGGAATCTTACAATGTAAAGCGATCTGCTCTGTGGGTGGCCGAAAAACGCAACTTTCCTCTACATAATGGTTGTCATCAGCCGTCGTTTGATCTTTGCAGCTTACAAAATCAATATTGTTAATCATTAAGCATGCAGTTCTTTTTACTAAATAGTATTAAAGTTCATTTCGTTGTTCTTCTCATGAAAAAGTAAAAAATTGATGAGATTTTTGTGCTGTATTCTGGCTGTCTACATATGAGAGTTCAGTATTGGAGGGGAGTAGGCTACACTAACATTTTTGTTTAACACCATGCGAGTTCAAGTGTTTACCTTTTGCAGAAAAAAAATTACTACTTAACAGTACTCAACTTAATATCTTCTATTAAAATGATATATCGTTTATGTTATAATCATATTATCGGAGTTCACACGTTTTTATTATTCCTATTCCTCAATTCAACAACGCAGATGCGACCCAAATAACGCTTCTAAAAGAGTTTCTTACAAAAACATTGAATTACATATGAATGAAAACTGGATTGAATATATTAATGTGTAATTTGGTACGGGCCCAAAATTAGGGATGAGAATAATAGCTAGCGAAAGTGAATAATAATATAGAGTGGCCCCCCTATTTAATTGTATCAAGAGCTGAACTTGTTTCGACAAGAAGTATCCTCATATTTAAATAACTGTCTGGTTTTTGGTTTTGCTTCCAAAATAAATTTTGAACATAAATTTTATGTCCTTTACCGAAAATGTTCTATAAACTGTTTAATCATATAGCAATTGTTTGATGCCTAGTTTTGAATCTTTATAGTGTGTTTAATAAATATACTTTTTTATTTAGTTATGTATACTAACAATATACCTCAAAATAAACCGGAAGACCATTTAAAAGTACCTTCAGTTGCACTACCAACATTTATGTACAAAGTTTGATGTGTTTTAAGAACCAAGTAACCGCATTATATTCCCAATACAAAACGAAGTTAAGAAATTTGTGTCAAGTGAACTGGGTAAATCAAACAAAGCAAGTAATGTACTTGACAGCAATTTATAAGTACAATATACACTTGGATTACTTTTTTTGACCACACGTCTTCGTTTGGGCAATAATGAGAATCGGTGATCTCATACGGCGCCTCGTCACTCTGGGTGCAGTCACGGGACAGAAATAACCTCAGCCAGTGCCCTCATGCAGCTTCCGAAATGGATCTGTGTAAGTTGAAATATAGGCCAATATGGGAATGTATAATATTCTAGTATAAAATAATAGGCAGGTCTTGAAAGTTTGGTCTTGGTCTTAGTCTTGTAATATTATCAATATAGATACAACCCAACAAACTTTGTAAGGCTTATTTAGAAAAAACATTTACTTGCAACTTAATAACAGAACAATTTTTGATGAAGAAAAGGTATTTTTAATAACCGCGAAGTCTTCTCAACATATAATTTAATTTAAAGGAAAATAGTTATGATAACAACTATTTCGCAAACATTTCGGAGATTTTGTTCTCAACTTTCGTAAATAATCGGTTAAAACTCTCGAGTTTTAGTTACGTTAGTTTTATGATAAAATATTTAAATTATTTTGTAATGTATATGGCTTAAGGTAGCGATAGAAGGTGTATAGTTATCAGCAGCTAGATACGACATTTGAACTTCTCTCCAGTCGTATGGTTTTTCCGTTCCACTGAACTCACAGGAGAAAGGACAAGTATATGTTTTTGCACCTGAATATATCCTGCGCACTGGACCGCTTTAGTTTATTGAACTCCAGTTATACAAAATGTCGTGTGGCGATGGGTTGAAGTATTAGGGCATAGCTTGATACGAACTGCGTTCCGTCTTAGACCTACACACATGCGGCTACAGGGACGTGGCAAGACATCGTGTTCGTTTCTACACTGTACGGGTGTGACAGAGTAGTTTTGGTAGCACCTAGAGTGACAAAGCAGCTCTATTTAGAAAGATATTGCTTTCCTCATTGAACTGGAAAGGGAGCGAGAAAAGGTGCCCCTAACAAATCCTCACCAAACCACGGCAGCCTCCAGCACCTTTTATAGCCGACAGATTCAAAATAATAAGAATAAACCCGATTCAAAATTACCAGTATTGACGTTTGGTGCATGGAATGTGCGAACACTTCGTGATTACAATGAAGACGCTTGTTCGGCAAGTAAAACCGCGGTAGAATCCTAGCTTGGTCAATATAATGTGAATACTGCTACGCTCAATGAAACACAACTGGCTAATAAATAACAGGTAAGAGACCATAGCGGTGAATATAATTTCTATAGGAAAGGTACTTTTATTTCTGTACCCAGAATCTTGACGTATGTTCTGCCCATGTACATTTCTGATCGCTCTAAAACAATGCGCATTCACTTAAACGATAACAACTATCTTAACATCATTAGTGTGTTTGCACCAAATCTAGTAAAATCACATTAAAAATAATCTGGATAAATAAAATTGGTTACGTCAGCCACACAATGGCACATGGAAGGCGATATAAATGAAGTACTCGCCGTAGCCGAAATCGACCTGGAGGACACACACAGTTTTGACATTTTATCGAACCTGTTATAAAAACGTTTAAAATGTTTGAATCATCGTACTGGGGCTTGGTACCTATGAGCATTGAAAACTAATGAATCACAAACCAATAGAAACTATCTGATTAATAGTGATAATTGTAAAAACGGTTGTACACATTTCAGTTTAATGACCCCTTCGTAGACTTTCGGAAAAAAAATTTTTTGAGATCACGTTGACGATTCGCTACTTTCTAGATCTTCTCTGAATTTTGTCGTAACAAGGAATACAATACAATAAATATTACCAAAAATTATACTATTTACATAAAGCTTTATTTATAAGTGGTAGAAGTTCCAAGGCTCGCCACTTAGTCTGAACTTTGGCTAAACGCATCTGGCTGCTGATCGCATTGTGTAAGTTGCTAATGCTATTTAGAATGCGACCTGCGCTAAATCTGCTG
Organism: Pachliopta kotzebuea; assembly: GCA_018246255.1. Taxonomy (NCBI): domain Eukaryota; kingdom Metazoa; phylum Arthropoda; class Insecta; order Lepidoptera; family Papilionidae; genus Pachliopta; species Pachliopta kotzebuea. The sequence continues at coordinate 1,163 of DWLS01004555.1, read as the reverse complement.
TGTAACTTAGGAATATATCATATTCCAAAAGCTTCTTCTTTGACTGACCCTTCCTTGTAAATATTACCAGCATAGTGCTCTTACTAACTCGCATTCTACGTAAAAGTCAAGTATAGTAAATATCTTCTTTGGAGCAAGGCTAAATTTTTCTGCTGCCGTCAAAAGTCTGAAATTAAGAATTAACATTAACAAGTTTAAGTATATAATTTCCATCAAAGTTTATAGTAATAAAGTAGTATGTATTGTTTCTTTTAATAATGACAATAAATAGGTTATCAAGAGTAATGGTGTCAACGTTGTGGGTTTTGTTGCTACATGACCAAGTAACAATTGGTTACGACCGCGATAAGCCATAGTTTCTTTGATAATACTTTTTAAGATCATAATTTACTTAATATTGCTTTAATAATATAGCATTTCGCTAAGGTTACATAAGTTATTAATGAATATTTGTGACTCGAGGTAACTGGCACTGCGTGGGCTAGGGTTAAATGCTGACTCAGAAGTTATTCTAATGCAGTTTTGCGTAAGATACCAACCTTCAATATAATATTTTCTCACCATGATAAATAAATAAAAAAAACAGTAACCTTTCGTGAAGCCATAATATCCTTTGTTCCATTCCATGGTAACATATTATTGAAGTTTATTCTGTGGTTGGCTTTTTTCGAACTCTCCTAGCTAGTTACTATCCTCGTGTTGCAAATATGCCGCCATAATAGCTTTTCAACATACGAAACACGCTTTACCTTTCATGATCTTTTTATCACTTAACACTGTGAAGTTAGGGCCGAATTAATATTAGGGCTTTTTTATGGACATCGTAGATAAAAAAGTTTTTATGTTCGTAAATGATTAACCTCATTGGTTAGTATTGAACTAGAAACCTATACATAACGAATTTAGATCGTTTGGAATTTGTTAACTTCAGCTGATAAATTTTTATTCGTAACTTAAAAATTTTTGGCTTTTCGAAAAAATAATTGCTGTCATATCATACATATCCCTATCAGTTAATAATAAATACTATAAAATTTTAATTACGATAAATACTTCTATTTATCTTATAGTGTCTTTTTTTTTTTTTTTTTTGGGTATGGGGTTTTATTGTTGGGTGTTTTTGGGGGGTCCGTGTGTGGTTATCAAATAGTTGTTTGTTTTTT
>DWLS01004554.1:0-13813 GCA_018246255.1 Pachliopta kotzebuea | reverse complement strand
AGGGGTAACCGATGAGATGACGGCTGATAGGCGAGACTGGAAGAGAAGAACATGTTGTGCCGACCATACATAAAGTGACGCCAAAAAATCTATTTTCTATTGCGCTGACACTCGATTCTTTTTTTTAAATTTACATTGTTAAAGTATTAATAATGTTACTAGACATATAATGCCGCCGATATGTTTTCAGATCCTACTTCACATGGCACATATATAAGTAGTTCTATGACAAACGTTATACTTACATTGATGAGCGGCTGTAGTATCCCGAGTCTCGCAAGCACGAGTTGCTCCTTCACCTGGCGCAGCTCCTCTTGTTGACGGATGATCATCTCCTGCAGTTCCTCGTGCTTACGCTGCAACTGCTCCTGCCGCCGTCGCCAACTCGCATCACAACGCACCACCACACCGGGCACGATATTTGCCTTTTATGGCGTATGCATGTGTATGTGTGACCAGCAAAATAAATCCAAAAAAGCAAATGATACCCATAAAAAGCTGACAGTGAAATAATAATAGTGTGGATAGTGTTAAAATGAATTTAAAGATAATTTGTAAAAATGTGGATTTGGAAAATGCTATCAGTTTTAATGATATACGGAATAATTAATCATTAACCAAAAACATATAGATCCATGCATATAAGTTTGTACAATTTTTGTATATTGATAAGTGAATCTTTTGTAAACAAACATTTATTATTGTGGTTATTTCTTAACAACAAATCTCATCTGAAGTAAGAATATCGTTGTTAGGAACTTTTAAAGTACAAAAATATAACAATTGTAAAAAATATACAAGGGAAAATAAAGACGGATGTAATAAAATAACTGAAGGTAATGAATGAAAACAAATTTAGAATAAAACCAGAAACAATTTGCGATTCTGCAAAATTAAAAAGGGATACTAAATTATGATTATTTAATATTTCCCGTAACTGGATAAAGTGGCATGGTCATCTACAAAGATATAAAAATATTATTATATATTATACATCAGATATTATGTATGGAGAATAATATATGTAATGAAGCAATGATTAAAAGTGAAGTACTGTGTTAAAATGTAAGCAAATAATAATTGCGTTGTACCGACTGATATTAATATTAAACATAGATATATAATTGTTCTTTAAGTACATGTAATTTACTGAGTTTCAATTAAAAGTGGTTTTATAAGAAAAGTTGTAATAAAACTCGGTGGTATAATAGAAACAAACTCAAAAAGGGCATTAAAGATAGCTCTATAAACTGCAATAAGTGCGAGACTTGACATGAAATAACTCAATTAAATAACAGCATATAATTCAGATACAATTTCTACTCATCATGACCAATTCTCATTAGGACAATTATGCATTTTCTGGTTGAGAACTATGATCAGCATTAGACATATAGATTAAATGATGACTAATTATCGTGTATTACAAATATTTCTTTTCTATAGAAAAGGTATATATATCACATTCACATGTTAGAAAGGTACATTGAAGTTTTCATTAGTTTTTTTTAATAAATATCTAATTTTTCTAACTATTCTGGTACATATTGTTATTTAACTAAACTTTTTTTATATAAATAAAACCATCAATGACGTATCGAAACCGAAAAGCTTTATGGAATAAATAAAAAACGGATACAAGCAAGCAGTGATAGTTTAAGCGAAACACACCTGCATTTGTGCCTGATCAGGGGATACGATGACTGGCACCGATTGCAGAGGGACCGGCAGCACACCAGGAACACTCACGGTCCCAACATATGGGGCAGGCTCGAGGTACTGCGCCCCGATGCCATGTTGAGGCACCAGCGCCGTCTCCGACCCCATATGTGTCTGCGGGCAACATGATCATGTATTTTACCATGACATGGACCATTTAAGCGTGCTCTTGCCGCCTTTATTAATTATTATTCGAAAAAATACAGGGTTATAATCATGCAGTACAGTAAATTTTCCAAAGTTAAAATTAGGCACAAGACAGTAAACAGAATGGAGACATCCGTGCTACAAACAAAATGGTTTAGCTGTTGTATTCGCGCAAGTATTGTCACGAATGGTAAGCACCTGATACCGGAGATATTTTAGGCAAGTCCCACTGAAGCGTTTATTTCTGAAGCTGATGATAGCAAGAAATTGCTAGAATAACAAAACTTAATTCTGTACAATCTTTTTTCCAAGCCGACGGGAATAGTTTAGTGCTGTATTCATAATGCTCTTTACTGTTACAGGCAGATTATACGGCAATGTAAACATTTTCATCTCGTCGGTTCATCGGAGAGAAAACCATACGTGCGTCGTATCCACGTGTAAATACGTATGTACATGTGTACACAAGTTCTCACCTCGCGCGAGCTATTCCGATGCGATGAGCGCGACTCGCCTGAAACTGAAGCGGTGTCTGATCCGGTCGCGTATCGTAACTGCGAAGCGCACGGCCAAGAGGCAGATGTGGTGGCCGTAGTACCAGCCGTTATAACCGTACCGCTCGTGCTTCCCGCGGACGCCGACTTCACGGACGGAGGCTGAAAAGCGACAAAAATATGAACAGATAACATCAACAAGCCTCTATAATTAATAAGTAACCCCATCTACGCTTAGCTAGGACTTAAAGCATTTTCACGACATCACATAAAACCGTGGTGATAGTACGAGTCTTTGCGCATATTGTACATCCTCCAAAGTTGTTGTATTCATAATAAACTGGTTTGCTGGTAATGTTATTATGCACATGCAGGTGTGATTCGGTAGGTTGTACACAAAGTTCCCCGATCTTTCACCATGCGGGCAATACAATGGGGAATAAAGGAACACCAACATTATCTGATTAGATATTAAGTCTCACCAGTAATTCCACTAGCTCCTGCGCCTTACAAACCGGAATACTATAACATTTACACTATACTGATCCATGGTACTAGAAGGATTGTGCCATTATCATCATCAACCTACTTTCATTTGCGTTAGGTATCTGTTGCCGGACCGGCTAAGCTGATACCTCAGCAGCTCCTATTTCCACCGCCAAATAGCAATGTGCAAACATCACTGTATTCCGGTTTGAAGGGTGCTAAAGAATAGTGAAATTACTAAGGTAACGAGACTTAACACCTTCTGTCTCAAGGCAACGTGCGCATTTTGGTACTATAAATGCCATCTTAACTAACAACACGTAGTAATGGGAGAGTATCACTTGCAAATAGGTGAACGCTTGGCTTGTCTCTCTTAATAAAAAAATAGATGAGATGGTGTCTGCTTGGTCTTCGGCAAAAGACCCCTGCTCTTAGCAAAGTTGAAGTGACTTCCCGTAAAACAGGTACGGTCGCTTTACCGCAAAACAAAGATGCTTTCGACATAACAGAGACAGATGATTTAGAGGGTTTATTCATTATTTCGCAATGAGAATATTTACCTGTGACAATGGTTGATAAGAACTGGCGTACGTGTCCCCTGCTTCTGATAAATAAGTGGGAGACAAAGTACGCATCGCGTCCTCAGGCGCTGTATTCATTTCCACGTCATTCATATCCGCCTCGGCAGTAGCCTCGACTGCGGCAGCCTCAGCGGCAGCAGCCTCAGCGGCAGCAGCCTCAGCGGCAGCAGCCTCAGCGGCGGCCTCAACGGCAGCCTCAACGGCAGCAGCTTCAGCAACAGCCTCAGCAACAGCCTGCGTAGCCGCCTGCGTTTCACGATTCTCTCGTTTTGTGCTCTTGACCACGTCAGCGTAACTAGAATATTGATTAATTTCTCACTAACAAATTCGTTTTACCGGTCAATATGTACATTTGTGTTCATAATATTTATGTAACTACCATTACATTATGAGAGACTTATAAGACATTTTTTGTGAAAAAATTGTATATTATTTGTAAAAGTCCTTCATTTAAACCTATTTTTCCTCTATAACTAAAGCAGACCAACGACGTAATTTGTAAGTAAATTAAAAAAAATATAATGAACAGTAAACATTTTTCTTAAATTAGTCTGCAATCAGACACCGATGCTCTGGAAACTAATACGTACCATTCCAACAACGGTTACGTAAATGCTAACTAAAGAAGTCCCAATAACTCACTAAATATATTAACACGTTACTGTTGACCTTAAGTTTCTTCATTTGCGCCTCGTAGGTCACCGGTGACCTCAATCCAGATATATTCAAAGAGCATTTCGGCGCCGGTGGGTTTTCACAGATATTTGAAGTACTAGAATGACTGGGGGTTTACCTAACAACGCGATGTGAGCACACGACGAACTCTGGCTTAGAATTCCACTGATGATAAGATATGTAGAATCGGGTCTGCAGCCATATCCACTGTTGTCCTTTAGTAAGGAATCGGTAGAAGCAGGAGGTTAACTCTCCTTTTTGCATCACTGAAAGTAATATCTATATCTATAAAAAATATGCAAGTTATATGTAGTAAAAAATTTATATTTTTAATTTTCTTATGATCCATAATAATAATAAATTAGAGCTGAGAGATTATTCAGAACCGAGATCCCAAACCACCAAAGTTAAAAGCTAACACGTAAAAATCTCCAAATAACCGTGAATTGATAAATTTACTATTAGGGGACGATAATTTATGCGGGACTGAAATAATTTTATCATTATCACACAAATTACATTACATGTGATCGAATTCGAATTAGTAACAGCAGTGTTAGAAACTAAATTGGTAGTTGTAGCACAGAAATAGATAGCCAATAGACATGTATCACATATTATATCTAAGCAAGACTTACACGCTTCATGACAAGATACGAGTTTCTCCAAGTCGTCGAAGTGATAATAATCGTATCCCGACGTGCCCAGGACTTCGAACGGCAGATAACCTATTATAGGTGGTGCGCGATGATCCAAGAACAAGTACTTCCACTCCAAGCTATGCCGCGAGGTGAACTCGTTCCGATTCAAATCCACCAGTGAAACATCGCGAATTAGTAGCGGCGTGTATAATTTCCCAGTGCACACGAAAAGTAATCTGCAAACGAGTCATATTTTTATTATTCCCTTCTAATGCAAAAAAGAAAATAATTTACATATAAATAAAATTTAATTTACGCAACAACCCAACCTTAATGGAGCTATTGGAGATTACATTAACAGTTGCATGATTATTCAGTGCTTAAGAACGGATAGCAAGCTACACTAAACAAGTTCCGACGACAGGTTTATTCATACAAACCTGTGAGACCTGTGAGACCTGAAGTCGATAGAATGCATGAACTTAATTAAAGTGTGGCTCCGTACAAACCTAGGACTCGGAGATGATGAAACGCTGCATATGTACAATATCAGAGCGTATTGCGCAAAACTACAGATTTTATAAGTAAAACCTGCCAAACTTAGTTCCACGTTTTGTTTAGAAAAGTTCTAGAGAAACAAAGTTTGGAAACAAAGTTGGGAATCTGTAGCAAATAACAACAATTGTTTCGTAATCATATTTCAATATCGATCTTATTAATTTGCGGATAAACTTACTTAAACATAAGAAAAACTTAAAAGTACAAGTCGCAAGTACTGTGTTACAGATTTTTCACGATTCAGAAAACGTCTGTCGTAGATTATTAAATCTAATATTTTGTTTTATAGACTATGATTTGAATCCAATTAACTTTAACTAAATTCATGTCCTTCGCTGAGCTTGTTAATAATCAAGAGGTCAAATGAATGCTACATGAATATTTGCGATAACATTCGCTTGATGCGAAATAATTTAAGAGCAAATAAGGATTATATGATGTGTAATATTGTTATTCAAATCCTTTGTAGCGATTACCAAAAGCTCGTTAAATCAGAATTAATCAAGACTACAAAGTCTTGATTAATTGTAGTGTGTAGACTTGATAATATAGTCGATGCTATTTAATATTTTTGCGAATTTTAGTACATTGATAAATATTTTTACTAGGCTTAGTTAACTTAATGCTAGGTAATATAAAATATCTTAAATAATCATTTGATGGAGAAAGCTAACAGATGCGCGGTGTTCTACTGTTATCATGGAAATTGAGGTAGAAATCAAATTGAAATAAATTTTTTTATATACATTCATCATCATCATCAACCAAAGATCACCATACTAATGACTACTAGCAAATATGTTTATGAACAGATTATAGTTATGATAATATCTGCCAATAATGAACTATCAATATTGATACATATTTACGTTTTTCTTTTTTATTGTATTTTAATATACAGTAAAATAAATTAATAGCCTTAAAGATTAGTTGAGCAAAAAAAACATTTCTTTGTGTAATTTTTTTTTTACTTATGTATAGGTTAATGCTTGACCTCGATCCCACCTGGTGTTAAGTGAAGATGTGGTCGAAGATGGTAAAGCGCATTAACCTAGAAGTGTAAAACAGTGTTTCCCTACCGTCTTAGTACCTTGTTTCACTTAAAGTTGAGTAAAAATTGAGTAAAAATTTTTTCTATGACCCCCTCGCGAGCTTGTGACTTTAAATTCAATGCCCAAAAACAAAAAAATTAATATGTAATTATAATCATTTTTTGAAGTTTCAAGTTGCTCCTCTAAATGAATTGCCTCACCTTAGGAGACGATGGTACAAAAGTTATTGCAGAAAAGATATAAAAAATGAATAGTTCTTCCAGTGGTGCGGAGAAGTTGAAGTAAATTTTAAAATGTTATAAGTAGAAATAGACTACACGTGGCTGAGGCAGATTTCATAGTTTGATCGAAGATAGACGAAAAACGTTTTGACTGTAACACGAGCGAGCTACTTCACAATGCTCTACAAATCTGATAAACCTATCTGCGTCGGGGATCAAAATGTTAATACAACTGGAAGTTACCAAAAATCTTATACAGTCTAACATTCATAAAAGAACAATATCCTCACCTCATGGGGACGGAGGTTTATTTGTTCCACATATACATACAGCAATATGATACTAGTTATGATTACTAATTGATATTGAGTCACGTCGTTACTTCGGTAATTTTAAATACTATACCTACATAGTAAATAAATTGATATTGTTTACCAAAATTTTAAAATCAATATTTTTTTTTACGGATGAAGTATTTGCTTTCGGCCACTATTATGGCCGTGAAAGCTTCATCGGACCCTGAGCTCGCGGATCCGGACTCCGCGAGCTGAAGTCAGGGTTACATGGAGATGCTTATTCTACTGAAATTTCCTCGGTGGATGTTCTCTGCGTTTGAAGAGGTCTTAGAATCTCCATAAAGAACACAACCATGGTAAATTTTAGCACTAATCAAAGATATCAAAAAAGATTATATTTTGGTCCTAAAAAAATACTATTCAATAGAAGAAGATCTAAATTTTGTTCTTAGAAGACCATACACTGCTAGAGAAGGTCTTTGTTTTTGGAGACGAACTTTGAATACTAAGTTTTAGCTATCGTCTAGAAAGTCAGATATTTAAATTGGTATTTTTTTTAAGGTTTAAATCTACCTTTCACACTTCACCTAGCACAGCATTTCCCACCTCCTAGGTTGTCTGGTAGAGAATGTCTGTAGTCATTAAGTCTGCCTATTGGACCCTAATTGTATAAGCATAATTGAAGTTTAAATAAAAATAAAATAAAACATTTTTTTTAACTATTTCCGATTATACTTTGTACCTGATACAGAGTTATGACTAAAGATATTTATATATATTTAATAGCTACAACCTTTCATATTGAAATACTAATATATGGTTGACTTCGGTACCGTGTTGAGAGGGACCCCTTACATCCCCCGTGTTACTTTACTACAGGCGTTTAACTGATGGTAAGTAATACGCAAACCTATAACCAGACGCTGATTAAGATGGTATATGCACCACATTGCGCTAGTCCCTTTGAGACCTACCACTGTCCTTAATTAGCTGATGCTTTTTGTTCTTAATAACAAGTGATAGTATAACGTAGTGATAGAATGGTATATATTACGTTTATTTTCACATTATAAGTCTCGTTACTACAGTAATTTCACTAGTATACAGCACACTACATAACACAGTAATATTCGCACAGCACTGTTTGCCAGCTGCAATAGGAGCTGATGCTTCGTGCTCCTGATAGTAAGTGATAATACAACGTTCTTACCATAGCTATACATATATATTCCAGCCATTAAGTTGACATAGCGACTTCCCATTCTGCACGGACGCACGCCATTGAAAGGGAAGATTATTAGTAGGAAATTCATTTAAACACTATAAGTCTCGATATCTTAGCAATTTCATTAGCATACAGCACCTTTCAATACACAGTACTGTTTCTGTTTGCAATTGGAGTATCGGTGGTACCTAGACGGTCGCTGGTGACGGTGACATACCAGCGATTCGATCATGTGACGATAGTTTTGCTGGCTGTACTTCGAACGTGCGTGCTGTTGGAGTACTTCCGAACGATTTTCGGTAAATACGAAAATGTTGGAAATAAATTGGGATGCATTTCCCATTGTGATCATCGCTGCTATATTTTTATGCGTCCGGGTGTTCAACATTTATTCATTACGACGGGGCTTAACGGGACCCCCGGTACAGTCAGCATGAAAATTCATCGACACGCACATACAATTAAATTGATTTATTTATATATAATTTACATTTATATATCAAGTATTTATTTTTTTAACTGTACATTTACAGTCGCGCTATTAAAATTACTGCGGTGACGAGACTTAACACTACATCTCAAGATGAAGAGATCAATATGATGCTGTGTACACCACATTAAACCAGCTGCATCTTAGGGAATCGTATCACTTATTATTGAGTGAACGTTTTACTCCTCGCTTTATCAATTAAAACATGAAAAAATTCTGATTTTTATATATCTATCAATATAACGCTATTGAAGCGACTGATTGGATATACTGAATGGTGAAAACAGTTTTATCATTCATATACCATCAGATTGTTTCGTACCTAATTACTTTATAAGGCAATATTTTCACATGTAATCCTGTGTAACGTTTTAAACTATTGCCTATGTATGTTGTGTTGCAATATACCTACAGCTATTATTTTTTAAATTGTTTTGTTAGACAAAAAACTTTTAGCTTCGTTTTAAGGAAATTACGCGCACGGCTGAGTGTGAGATGTGACAGAGTTAAAGTTCATACGGAAGAGAGAAGCTCAAAATTTATGCATAATTTAAAAAAAAAATGTGAGTTTCAATATTGGGTCCAATGAAGACCATGGGGTCGATTAAAAATATGCTGTAATACCTAATTATGTGTATTGAAGATGTGGATTATAAAGTTTAGAGCTTGAGCTATTTTCACTTAACACTCTTAATTGAGTGTTAGATAAATTTATAAGTCCTCGAGATACGTGTTTTTTTTCGACGCGATGAGCAGTGTTCACTTGATAATAAGTGATACTCTTACCTATAACGAGGCGCTAGTTAATATAGTATACACAGCACCAAATTGCACTCGTCGCCTTAAGACATGTCAAATCTCGTTACCCCAGTAATTTCATTACTGCTCCTATTGCAGCCATCAAACATTACTGTGTAGAATGCTGTATGCTAGTCAAATTACTGGGATAACGAAACTTAACATACGTCTCAAGGTAACGAGCGGGATGTGGTGCTGTGTATACCATTTTAACTAGTGCCATGTTATGGGCAGGTGTATCACTTATTACCAAGTGAACGCTTTGCTCGACGCAATTTTTGTTTAAATAAGTTATTGTTAATATAAACGCTACGAGTAGTTAAATAGAACAATCGCCAGCTAATTCGTCAAGTGCGCCTCATTGGTACATCAAACGGAACATTCAGTTTGGGGACCGTACTGTTGGGGGTAGGGGAGGGGGTGCTGCTGCTCACGGTGACATGGTACCAGCGGCTGCAGCCCTTTAATCGGGCGGATTATCAGGTAATATACATTCGGACGGTCACCGCCCGCTGGAACAGGCCATATCATATTTTAATACCTGCTGGACTTAGCGACGCGCGGGAGACATCATTTTATAGTTTATTAGCACACTACATCAAACCATTTACTACATATATTTTTTATTTAGTTACTGGTAATTGGTGGTAGATTTCTATTCCCACTGACCGTTAAACATCTCTCCTATAACAGCCGATAAACAATACTTTGCAGATATTACACGACACTCTAACTACAAATATTCTTAGTTGTATTATTTATATAGTATGATTAAATGTTCGAGAGTTGGGGATCTCGTGACCGGTAACACGAGTTTGTTACCTATCACAGACATCATATAAAACCATATTGTACAATGTGTTTAAAAAGCTCAAAAAAAAAATTTTTTTTTGAAAATTTCTTTGCTTTATGGTCACAAACAATTATATATTTTTTTATTATGTATTCCCGTTTAATGTTATAAATAATAAAATTACTGGGGTAATGAAACTTAACACTTTTTTCTCTCAAAGTAAACATAATGTAGTACTGCGTTGAGCAAGCGTATCACTTACCATCAGGTTAATTCTTCATTCGTCTCGACAAATAAAAAAAAAATATCTACTCTTCAAAATACGATTACAATAAGAGGATACCATTCTTGTGAACATTCTTCACCATTTCATGAAGAAAGAAGAAAGATCCTGAGGAATACAACAAATAGATACTTAAAAGAAATTTCATCTCTTTTGTCCACTCCTCTCTTTACATCAATGTTTAATAAAAAATTTACTAATATCAGGATTCTCATTTACTAATATCTTTAATTAGATACTTATCTTACTATTGACTATACTATTATTACTATTAAGTTGTTCCTTTACGAGAAGAATAACCAATGAAGGAAGAACGAAGGTACAGTAGCGCCTATATCCGATACTAAGCAGTTATTTCTAATCATTCCTTTGAACTAATATAAAAGGCGCTGTGGCAGGATATGAAAAAACTTACTAGTCTTGTATAAGCATCCTGACTAGTCTTATAGTTAATTATTAACTTCAGAAACGACTCAACAATCAGGCTCGATATTAAAATGCTCAAATGCAATAGTATAATCTACCGATATTGCTTAACTGCTGTCTAGCAATCTAACTAATATCCGGTGGTAAGTCTCGTTAGTTACAGACCGTCTAGGTAGGTACCACCGCAGCTTCTATTTCTACCGTCAAATAGTAACACGTAAGCATTACTGTGTTTGAAGTATGCTAATGGTATTACTGGGGTAACAAGACTTAACATATGTTTCTAGGCAACTAGAGTAATGTGGTACTGTGTGTACTATCTTAACCATCTGATATAATATACAAACAGATTTAATAAGTCTAAAAATCAATAGAAAATTATTTCAGAAGATAACAAAACTAAAATATTCATTTAACCATGATAATGTTGATAAGACAATTAATTCATAATATGCAAATGGCATCAGTTTAATGGGCAATTGCATTTGTATGATGAAACCGAAGTACATAGCCATGCGGTATATACAAAATGTTAAACCTAAATTTCTATGCCCATTCTAATTTATAACGCTCCAAATGAATTCTGTAATAACCAAATAGTTTATTCTAACCTGCACCCACACACGCACACAAACACTCACACACGCACGTTTGTAATTTCGAAATTGAATTTCTCCTGCGAGAGCAACCCAGAACGTACATTGCCTGCAGAGCATATAGTAAGTTTTATAATAAACATACAAAATCATTATTTGATGATTCCGAGGTACACGCGAATCATTGGAATGGGCCGGGTGGCAGGGAGCCGGGGGGGCCCTCACACCACCGGCCCGTGGGTAGTTCAGGCCTATGCAGCAGCAATGCAACCTTCCGCCATCAGTGTGGCCGGCGAGCCTGAAACCGACGCGTGTTTAACACCTACGCAACGCGTTTAAAACCAGAGCGCGGTTTAAAATAAAAACTAATATCTTAAAAAAAAACTCAAATAAATCCTAAAAATATTCAAACGGCCTAAAAAATTCAAAATTAAAAAAAAAAATACCATCAAAACGGAAATTACATAGACCATTTTTGGTTATTAAAATTTCGGAAAAAAAAAAGCCGCGCATGCGTTTAGGGTTTCTACTGCCGCCCGCTGTCACTCAAGAGATAGTTTTATGCAATAGACTTTATTCAGTTTCCTCACATAATCATTGTAGTATTTAAGTGCATTTTTAAACAATAGTATTCAGCAACACTTGAACTCTCAATAGACTCTACATCGACCTTTTAATTTTCTGAACTATAAGCTAGTGTTAAGGCAACCGGTCGGCGGCTTGACTCGGATTCGTCGTGTTCGGGCTAAAACAACATCATCGACCATCCGGGGGAAGCAGCCGAAGAATAAGCAGATCCAGGAAAAGAAAAAAATCCATGGAACGTTTACGCCGAAGACCATGGCACTATAGATGCAAACACCGATAGATTAAATGCGCAAGAAGTTAAAGAAAGCCAAGATTTCATAGCAAAGGGAATCTAGCGCAAAACAAATAACGGATAGCGCCATTTGACGATAAAGAAACACGTTTTTTCGCAATAGAACAAGTTTTATGTTTATATCAACCGTTATTACCAGGAATCAATAGAAAAGAGAATTTAAGAATTTGAGTTTTTTAAGTACATTTAAACAACACTGGTTATTTTTGGAACTTCTCGATTGATTTATATTGAGTTTTATATACAGACTCTCCATATTTATCTAGTGAAAGTAATTTAGTGAAAGACTCTGGACTTAAACGTTAAGGCTAAGTGATATTTGAGACTTCGGCAAATAGATTTTGGAAAAGTTTCGACCAATTTCATCTACCAATTCTGATTATATGGCAGATGATATTAAACTAAATAGAAAAATCAAAAACTCGTGCCTTAAATTGGCCTTAAATTTATATTAAAAAGGTAAGATAAAATTATCCAAAAAAAAGTTACAAAAAAAGATATCTAAATTATCAAGTTTACCTACTTGTTGAAACCACTTCTAGATTTCTTTAATAGTACAAAATTAAAAAAAATAAATTAACGTTAAGAATTAGTTAAATGTTCTTTCATTATTTCTATACTACGAACCGATTTAAATGAACACAAGTTAAATCGAACGGGCTTAATAAAGAGGGCTAGACTTACAATAGATAGACAATAACCTAACTACGACTAAAACACTGAAAAGACTAAAACTGGAGAACAAGGAACTGAGGGAGATACTCCATAAGACTACAAGAAAGAAACCGAAGCGTCGGCACCAAACGAAAACATAGACTAGGTAAGAAATTTACATTACTTATAATTGCCATGTAATTGCTTTTAATAATTCGTATATTCGCAATCGCAATAATGATTGTTCATTCTAACAGACTTGTGTTGTCGTCTCGCTCGCACTAACATGGCTCCCCAAATCTAATGCAATATTGAGCAAAATTTCTCTGAAAATTTCAAGTTCTCTAAAAATCTTAAGTAAAAACTTTCAAAAGTTGTTAGTAATAACAATTAACAGTAACACAAATGATAAAAGTGTAGTATTAAATGATTCTGTGAAGCTGGTAGGCGTGACCGATGACGACGCAAATGTGAACAGAGTAGAAAATGTTTACTTCTGATGCCACCGGTCACATGTGACCCGATACATTGTGGTATGTAGTGGCCAATGCCAAGAATGGAGTAGAAACATTCGCCTCTAACTTTCGTTTTCGCCAAGTCAAGTTCAGGTTTTGCCGATGATTCGGCGGCGGGCGGGCGCGGTGCGCATGTCCGAATCATCGCAGTCATTGCCCAGCCAAATTATTGATTGCGGCCATGTCGGAAAACTACGGGCGCGGGTGGCGCGCGCGCGGGGGGCGGGGGACCGACCGTCATTTACCAATGCGATAGTTTTCACAACGCTCAATTATGTAGGAA
>DWLS01004553.1:0-13813 GCA_018246255.1 Pachliopta kotzebuea | reverse complement strand
CGAGGGCCGCTATTGAAACATTATCAGGGGCGTCCTTTCACCCACTAGCATCCAGAGCCCGAAGAACCATCTGTAGATTATGATTAGTCGGTAATATAGCACAATTACACTGGGGTAAGGCTCATACTGGAATAGAGCGGAAGGAAAAGGGCTGACCAGTTCGCTAAAGAAGCAGCCTTCAAACTAAAAAAGAAGCCAGATTATGAGAAGTGTTCGGCTTCAATTATCAAGAGGCAAATAAGATTGGGAACTCTCGATGAATGGAACCGGCGTTATAAAGAAGGTAATACCGCCACCATTACCAAATAATTCTATCCCGACGGTATAGGAAAAGGTTCTGAAAAGTCTGGACTTGAAACTGACTGTTGTACAGATGTTAAAGGGGCATGGTGGGTTTTTGCAATATTTACACAGATTACACGTTAAGGATAGCCCGGCGCGCTACTGCGACCCCGAAAGACATAAAAATGTTATACATATAGTAACCGAAGATCCTTTTTATGCCAAAGAAAGATAAGAGTTAAAAATAGAAATAGGTGAAAAAATTACAAGTTATATATTAGACCGTTAATTAGCAATTAGATAATTAGGAGTAAATTTTTGAAGTATTGTATAAAAATAGCTACTAAGGCCTGTGGTAAAAATAAATAGCAAATAATTAGGATAATTATATTCTTCATTAAATATACAATATTAGCGTGGCCATAATAGGAAAGTAAAATGTAAATAGATATAGTAATAGACTTTAGAATAAAAATAGAATTAAACAATAATATCAAGCAGAAGTTAAGGCAAATACCATCCTGGTTTACGGCGCCAGGGGAAAAATAGTAACATATGAATAATAAAAATATATGATGTTTTAAAATGACTTACAACTTTATGATCTGCATCTTCCAGCTTTAAAATTGTTGTTTTTTAAATTGTTAAGTATTTTTACTTTGATTTATTTTATAAGCATACGGTGGTATAGTATATGTAGTATAATAAGTGTTGAATAGGGGATTTGATTTTATTTATTGTAAAACTAAAATATGCACGTTTGTAGATATCATTTTTGGCAGTCATTAATTTACATTTTTAGTGATATTGAAAGGTCTATCATCTTATTGGTAATAAATAATATTAAATAATTGAAATAGGTACATGATAGTAATATTGAAAAAAAGAATACTTCTTAACTAAACTTTGAGATTATCTTTATCATCAACCAGTGGCAGAACACTGATGAACCTGTGTTTCTACCGAGAAATGCCACTTAGCTTTGATCTACACGTTTTGAACTTAGAGACGCTTAAGTATTATAATTATACAATGAAATATAGCAAAATATTACCTATTTCACATATATATCAAGATTTCTATGAAATTGGTAAAGATGAAGAGGACGGAGTATAAAATTAACTATTATTTAAAAATGCTAATTCCCATGTTAATTAAAGTGTTTAATTAACACGGAAATTAGCATTTTTACAGAATCATTACTGTTGATCGTAATATAGAATGCGACATTAGAATTACTAGTGACAAAAAAATCGTTTATTGAACGTATGAAGCTAAATAGAAGTTGCCTTGACTTCGCTGATATCAAGTTACAAGAACAATTAATGTCGAAGTTGGAATGTTACGTAATATAAAAGATAATGTTTCGCTCAGGGTAAACAAATCATCTAATGGTGTCAGGGGTTCCCTAATCCATTTACAAAATTAATAAATAATAATCGGTGGATCGTGTTTTATTAAATATATAACAAACGAACCATTAATAAATACAAATTGAAAGTTGTCTTTTTACATACGTGTTCAATCAAATTGGATTCAAATCAAAATTTAGGTCATGGCGCCCATTAAGTATTATATAAGTGTATGGTTGTTATAGACGATATAAATTATTTCTTTTTGGTAGGTTTTAATACAAATGTATTGGGTAAAAATTACCTGATTAAAGACTCCGCGCATAGAAGAGTATGTTTCTCCTTTGACGTATGGTGGAAGAGTTGCAGTGGAGCTGATGCTGCGAAGAAAGCTTTGAAGTGCCTCGTATTCCTCTCGACTGTGATGCGTTTGTTTACTGTTAACCTGCGGCTTTCGACTCTCCGCAAGCATAGCTTCATGAGCGCCATCGCTAAAATGAAATATATTTTTTGAATTGAAAATTTATTGAATTGGTGTAAAATTAATTAAAAAAAATTACAAGTAATAAAATATTGCCTATTTATTATGGTTTTGGTACAAAACAAGCGAGAAAAATTAATGTATAAATAATTTTCATAAAGTAAAACTGGAAAAATTCTAAAATCTTAACTCGTTCAGTATAAAGTTATCTAATAATAATCGAGTCTCTTTATGAAACTAGGTCAAAGTCAGTTCAGCTTTAAGAGAAAGGTGTTAAATAGATATACAAGAGTCAAACACTTATCTTAAGGACTCTATGGATTAAAATAGTAAGCAGTAGTTACAACATTTTAAGATAAACATTACATAACCTAATTTTTTATACATCGTTTTATTTTTCAATAGGCTAATATGAAATATTTGTTTGTTTACATATAAGTTCTTATAGATAAAGTTAACTTAAGAGATGATAATATTAAAAAAAAATTACTATTTAATAATTCCACAGAGACCTACACACACTCCCAAGATACACAATAACACCCTCAAACAAGGGTTTAAACAGGAGTACATGTGAGTCACTTTTGGATTTATAGTTTATAATATTACAGTGGTTTTAATATAGCAGAAGATGAATTTATTGCAGATTTAATCCCACAATACAACTACAATTATTTGTGTGACAATAAACACCCATTGTAACGATGAAAGTAAATAATTTAATCTAATTATTATTAAATTCTGTAGCAAACATTTTCGGCGCTCGATATTCGTAGATAATGGCTCCGTTTGGTGACGTAATCATATTTATTTTTTAGTTATTGCAATCTATTATGGGAGTGGTATATTTTTACAAATCATCGTGAATGTTTGGGTTTGTACGGCTACGTTATGTGGTGATCTCAATTATTATGCTTTATTATAATGCATCTCTGATATTACCGATTAGGTACATGACAATTAATCTCAATTAAACGACAATAATGAAGTATTCATCAAATATACCAAAAATTTACATATTTTGTTTATTATGTTTTTACAAGACAAGTTATCATTGATATAATTTTTTTGTTAGGAAATGTTTGCTTTTTCCCATTTTAATCAAATCATAATTTCTTCGCTATTGTTTAAGACACTGGTATCAAGAGTACTGTAAAAAGTTTTTTTCTTCGAAATTCCGGTTTTAATGCTATCGGTAGCATTAAAATCGATATAAATAAACCAATAATAACAAAGTAAAAAGAACTTTTACCGTAAATTAATTTTGATTCAATGGCAGAAAATTTTGTTAAGTTTAAAAAAAATCCTTATTTAAACGACAATGTCCGTCTGTCCGTCAACAATATTCAATCGCGAGAACTACAAGGGGTAGGAGACTGAAATTTGGTATACAAACAGATCTCGCTTAGATAAGATCAGAGCCGTGGGTGGATGGATTTTGTTGGTATGTGGTCGGGTTCCCGACTTGTGGGTGCCCAAAGTTTCAGATTTTTGTATGGGCCACTTGTTCTTTATAAAATGCGAAAACGTTCATCGTACAACTTATCATTGAGTTCATTTACATTTTTAACATTTCTGTATTTCTTCTGTATGTCTACAGCTGAAACAGACCTCCATTAAAAGAAAAGTATGAGGGAGAGGAGAATTACCATATTCTTGGGATGCTGCTGGTAAATACGGCTAAAGCCCTACACCATTTCTTGTGGCTATTATTTTTATAACACCCCGAACAAATATTATAATATTACATATATTTGTTCGACGAGACGATCATGAGTTTGTGCGTCTACTTTTTCATTATAGCTCATAAACCAATGAAACGGATTTTTTATAGTTTTTTTTTTGTTTTAATGATGACTAATTCGTCAGCGTTCTTAGTTAACACAAAAAGTCTGAGGAGTTTAAGGTTATCAGCTTTAACATTTTTAAAAAATTATTATTTTCGGCCGTATAATAAATAATATTTTTAATATTATTCACAGCTACGCTTTATGATTATTTCAAATTAATGTTAAATTGTTCTTTTTTAATTTACCTTTGTAAGCTCATTCGATTTATTTAAGTTTTATTTTAGGGTATTCTTGACTTTTACATTTTAAGTTTTGATATAACTTGTAAAAAAATTCTTATTGTACAAGGTTTACTGATAGTCGATATATCTTACTGGAGGCCGTGTGAATAGTTATCATCGTTGGTTTATTTTTGCTGCTATGCACTTGCGTTATTATACATTTATATTACTATGATCTTGTGTAAATGATAAACCTTTTACACGTTAAAATTATTAAGCAATAAGAAAAATTTTTTTTTCAACGTATAAAATTTTAATGTTCAATTAAAAACTTTTATAAAGTAGTTATTAAATTAAAAATTATTGTTTTAAAAACAATGTTTACTAAAGTTGTGTTTGCAAATATAGAAAAGAATTGTGATTTTCATAACATGTTCTAGTATTTAGTCACGAGTTTCAATTGCCAAATCTTAATATAACTCTAATAAGTTCGGTCTTGGCAAAGATTTCATATTTATTTTTCCGTTTAGTACGCTTACACACAAAAAAAGATTTATTTAAAAAATAATTAATGCTTTTAGAATGGCATGTTCTGCTCTTTATAATATACAAATACACTTCCTTCTTTCCACTTTTCTAAACACATACCCCAAAAACTCTTACTACGCACGTAAATGCTCCGCTACTTATTCATGGTGCAATAAGTTGTTATATACTTAGATTTTTAATAATATTTAATTTAATTAATCTACTTAACGATATATATATTTTTTAACATATATATGTATACATATAAGTTACTGTTAAGGAAGAGTGAGATCTCTGGGGACAGACACCGATCTATTTTACTTAAAAGGTGACTCCAATTTAATGCACCGGTTTTAATTTTAACTTAAAAGAAATAAAAGATTTATTTATTTCTATTATGTAGTATTTAGTCAAACGTTTGAGAAATATATTTAAGACCGTGATATTCATATCGTTATTTCCATATATTCTGCTTAAGAATAAGGTTGCAGTATCGTCATGTGCTTTGTTAGGACTGCAATATAATAAAAAGCGATGGACAACGAAAAATGGTGGTATAGTATTACTCCAGTAAAATAATGAGATGGTGCTTAGTTTAACAAGGTACTTCGGCCAAGTCCATATTAGCCGCATGTAAACATTGTGTTTTATTGCTGTAGTTGGAGATATTAATACGTTAACAAGATTTAACATATTAAGTATTGAAGCGTATGCGCTGCAGTGTAAACAAACATCCTTACAAACGTGTAATAAATTGTTTAAAATGGCGTGGGTAATTACTCCTTCATTAATAATTTTTACAGCAATTGTACATTATTATTGTGTCCTATTGTTGTAACGAAGTCAATTTATATAACTCCGATAAAGGACATAAAATCCGGGATAGACATAGTAACGGTGTTCTTGTCAATTGTTGTATATTTATATTTCTCGTACTACTCTTTTTTACTTTTTTAAAAACAATAGGAACCCTACTTTTTATTTCATAACGAAATATTTGTTTAGAAAATAGAAAATTTTCCATATTTATAAATTTCATGAGAACAGAATGTTAGGCATAAACAGTAACACAGGATTCTTCCTCCATACAATATACTCCTAGATAAATCATTGTTCTGTAATATAAAGGAAAAAAGGGCTTTAATTCCAGATTTGTAATATGTAAGATTTTTTACATGTTGCAGTAGGTCAACGCTATCACAATTTAACACATTAGCAACAATTGGTTACTTAAAAAAATATTCTTAAATTATAAATAACAAAAGAAATTTTAGGTCATCCATAACGATTAAGGAAAACAAGATAATGAAGGACACCGACGTAGATAAACAATGTTAACATATATGTAACAGGATTTTAAATTTTTAGTAGTATTACGACGAATATAAAAGCAGCCTTATTACCGCGGCCATATATCATTTTATTGTTACATGCTGTTAGAATATATTCGTTAAACTTCTTTATTAAAAAAGTAATATAATTGTATAACATTCTTACCTTTGTATTTTTATTATTCTGAGCTTGCGTTGATACGACAGCGCGTAGCCGAATAGTAATAACACCATCTTACTAGACAAAATAATTTTCTAATGTTTTAAATCAAAATATTAAAAGCCTGCGTATACCAAGGGTCCCGCAGTACGACTGACAATGATTCACGTATCAGGGTAACCCTTAACCCTGGCGTGCGGTACTGCATCTGCATTTCTGTACATTCATTTACAACAATGTTCAATATACACTTGCCCTATTAATAACACATCTTTATCTAAATATTCATTACTGAGATTTTTAATTTATAGAGGTCGTCATTAAGAATAATATTAACATTTAAAATGTTTGTAGTAGATAAGTGGTAAGTAATTTACTTATTTTCAAATATTACTAGATATGTTTTTTATCTTGAAAAGTGGCAGTAAAAAATATATTTGGCCATTGGAAAGTTTTTAATAGCATTGTAAAAACATTAAAACCTTCGATAAGAAACGGCCGATCAAAATTAATGCGGATGTAATATTCAAAAGGAAGTAGACTTTATCAATGAAACTCTATTTCTTTTGTTTGACTTAAAAAACAAAGGAAGTTAGCTTAAGGCGTAAATTTATTGGTTTTTATATATATTTAATCTACAACGAATGTTTCGTAAATTTTTATTGGCTCGGTCAGAGTTTAAATTGTGTGCGAAAATAGGAAATGTTTGAAAATGTATTGAAATACGTTATTTGTGTGAACGTAGTTCTGCTATTATCGATAAGAAAAATTGCTTCGTCTGAAAAAGTAAATGAAAACAAAAGATTTAAAGTAGTTAATGAACAGTCATTTTATATTTTTTTATTAAACGAAGCAACGAGATGAGCGGGATGTTCACCTTATACCAGGTGTAGAAGTATGAAACCGGAATTACCCTATAGATGGTGCTCGCTATCAGTTTAGAGACCGTAAGACTTCTTCTGTAGCGCCATCTTCTTCCTCTAACAGCTGACGAAGTTTATCAACAAACAATAATGTAAGTTTCATACACCGGTATATTTTACGACTTAATTTTATCACTTTTGTCGCCTTCCAAATCGAGATACAGTAATGTTTGCCCACATAGGAGCTGCGGTGGTACTTAGACGGACTCCGCTAACAGAGATCTATCTTCAGTAATATATATATAATATAAAAAAATCAGTTTATTAGATTAAAGAGATTGCATGTAGTGCAAATTACGAGTGCAAATTAAAATGATTGAGAAGCAGATGTGGCTGAATGCTGCAGCCAAGAAACCCATCCAATGGTACTATTTGGAATTGGCGAACTTCTTTCACAAGGTCAGACCATAATCCACCACGCTGATCAAGTGCAGCTTTAAGAATACGTTGTGCATTACAACAAATCAAATTCAAGTTTTTTTCTTATTTTGCAAAAGTTAATGTTGGACCACGGTTCCACCTGGTGTTAAGTGGGGATGTTTTTTTTTTTTAACGCGTGGGAATCCTTTTACGGACGTTCCGCCGGTGCCCTGGGTGGGACCGGAGGGGTGTGTGGGACTCGGCCTGGGCGGCCCCTACCCACTAAACCTACCGGAGAAAGCCATCAGCCGTTATGAATGGGATGCCCCGGATCTGTCAGCGACAGGGCACCCCAACGACCGGCCGCGAGCATCGCGCGAATGAGGCTCGGGAGCGACAGGTCCACTCCACCGATAGCAGATGCCAGATCGTGGCGTTACACGGCCCATCTCGGGCAAACCTCGAGGGTGTGCTGGGCCGAGTCCACCGCAGCTCCACAATCGTGGCACCGCTCATGGGCCTCTCGGTGGGCCGTCCGGTACAGGTACTTACGAAAGCAACCGTGCCCGGTCAGCACCTATGTTAGACGGAAGGTGAGAAGTTTGCGCTTTCGGCGCATCCACGCCTCCAGGACCGGACGCAGAGCACCCGTCGTACAGACACCGTACGGGTGCTGCGCCAGGTCATAGGCATAGTGCCGCCTCTCCTAGCCGATGTATCCGTTGGATCTCATTTGGCGTAGGGTTCTCTCAGAGGACTCCTATCCAAGACATACGTGGAGACCTCGGCGAGAACCTCCGCCACGAGCTCTCATGGCGGATCGCCTGCTAGCGTGGTGGCTGCCGCCCACAAGACCTTTATATCGCGTAATACCTAATAACAATTTACGACTAACTAAACATCAAAAGTTATATGTTAAAAAAGTATTAACAATAGCAATGAAATATTGAGCTCAAGAACGAATTGATATTCAGTCTTCAAGTAAGTAGTATTATTATAAAAACTTTCAGTTCACCTTTTAATAAGGCATTATTAAAAAAATACCTAGTTCGCATTAATTTTACAACCAAGCGACTATCCTTATTTAAACGACAATGTCCGTCCGTCCGTCTATCTCTCAACAATTATCAAACTCGAGAATTACATGGGTAGAAGGCTGAAATTTGGCATACCGACAGATCTCGCTTAGATAAGATCAGAGCCGTCGGAAAATTTTTGGTATGTGGTCGGGTTCCTGAGTCGGGGGTGCCCAAAGTTCCAGAACTTTGTATGGGCCACTTGTATAACCCAAAACACAAAATTACAATATGTGGTACCATGCACTTACCGATTGAAGGTTTAAAAAATTTAATTTGTTATACTTTCTTTTTCAAATTAATAAAACATTTTGAATTTAATATGTTATGACCAGGACAAAAATGGGGACTTGCCCTTAAATACTTTATACGTGATGCATTTCCGATATTCCTTGGTTTTATACTAAGGCTTTGTAATTAAACTAACAGTATATAAACGGTATTCTGTTACTAACCTAATATGGACTCATGGCCGGAAATAAAGATTTTGTTTTTTATTTATTTATATTTATTATTACAATTTTTTTTTTAGCTATTACTCCATCAAGAATTTCATTTAGAATTTGGTCAATACGTATTTGTCAATAAAACAAGGTGACGTATAAAATACTACAGTTCGTATTTAAAACCTCCTTGATTACGTAATTATGTACATCTTTGGTAGGCGTTGCATTACACTAAAAATCAAATATGGTATTATAAGAAAATACAAGGCGAGTTAAATTGTTTAATTTCCTAATCCACTTTTGAAGATGATATGGAATGGACTGGTTTTTACACTTACAATTGGGAACTAACAATTGCGTCCTGTATCTGTTACTGTTTTATTTTTCTGGTGTTTTAATAAATTGAATAATGTAATTAAAACATAATTAGTTAAAAGAACATTAATATTTGATTGAATTAACATGAAAAAAATAAAATAAAAACCGACACAAACAGAGATAGTAAAGACTTGTTTTGTCCTTGACAAAAAAAACCTGTTGAAGTACTTAACTGATATATTAGATGAGCCAACTAAAAATCGAGTTTTCTTTTGTCTTCCGTCTCACATTGTTACATACAAAAAAAGCATAAAAGTTCAATACACTAAAAGGACCAGAGTAGCGTAATCTTCACTGAATGACATTTTAAAGCATGTCATTTTCTTTGACGTTTCGAAAATTTAATGTACCGTAAAGTATTACTACTAGAACAAAATTGTAGACTATCCCTTAAAGAAGACGATCAATTTAGAGAGATATAATATTAAGCTTACGTCCAATGTTTTAGTAAAGTTTATAATTACTTAGTATCACACTATTAATACTAATATATTGCCACGACGAAAATGATTAGGAAGAAATCCCTGGGTTTGACATGTACATTTAACATGCACAAAGATCAAAATTAGCAATAAATTTATTTCAAAAGAAGACGTAACTCATACTATGTCCTTCCAAAATCTCTGTGTTAATCTTGAGGTTGTATGTGTCTAGGTTTTATTACCTTTGCGTGAAGTTTTCTTTTTGCGAAATTGTGTATTATGTTGTTATGAAAATATTAAAGGCTTCGTGTCTTTATCAAAAGATTTAGAAATTTTATTGTTATTTTATCTACATATAATGAATCAAATTTACATGTAAGAATTTTAATTCAATGAAAATTTTGAACAGAATTAACATATGTACCTAAAAGATAGTGGTGGGTAAATGAAACGAAATAATTGCTGAATACTTATATTTATGTGAAAGAAATTGACCTTGTTAATAATTTAATGATTATTTAAAATGTAGAGTTTTGAAACGTCTTTTTTTTAAATACAGTAGGTATATAACTTACATTTTTACTCTTCTGAGTTGCTTTAAAATATTAGTATCATACATTTTCCACCTTTATTATTGTTTAAATTATACTAATAGTAATATAATATAATTACGTACATTTATCTGAAATAATCATCTAAGTAAGCCTTTTTTTTAGAATGTTCTTGTTAATAAATTGTATATTTTTTTAATTAAGTCTCAGTATTTTTGTTTAATTTTGTCGTCTGTTATTCTCGTATATTGACCTTGAAAAAACTGCAAGCACCATTTATTTTGTAAACAATGAAATTAAAAACGAGTACCATGATAAGCTGTTGACGTTACTTTTGTTACAAGTCTTCTCAGTTTACCTTAATTAATATGAAGGTAGTTTCTTCACAATTATACAAAATAATTACCATTTTTCCGGAATGATCGTCCTTACAATCTGTTGAACTTTTATTGGCTCTGCACAAAAACCAACCATAAAGCGAGTACTAGAAAAACGTTTGGGTCCGATAAATTTAGTTTATAATATATTTCATGTATTATTTTGAATTTTAAATTTTGAAATTAAAATAAAAAGAAACCGTTCCTAAATAAATAAATATATTATTTTCAAAACAGATGATAATAATTGTATTTTAGTAAGTTCCTAAGTTTATTCTTGGGAGAGAAACCCCTTAGACTCATCTATGGAAACATAAAGAGAGTTGCTTAGTAACTTTTCTCTGAAATTTGATATTATTGAAATCTGTTTTCAGCTTTAAACTGAATTCTGTTAAATCTAGTCAAGTGAACAGTTTGTAAAATAATGTCCACACACTTTCTCAGACGTGAAGGTCGAAGTACAATGGCATGACGTAGCTTCTTTGATAAAATCAATACCATCTTTCATGTATGTATTTTAGCACAAATAAACTTTTCAGAAGGTATGTATTAGTAAAATCTATGTAAATGTTTCTTTTCTACTTCACTGTGGACAAAACGCAACGATTTTACAATTACAAACATATTTTACAAATAAAGCGTCAGGAATGGAGGTCAGAAAAACGTTTCTAGTTTGAACGGAATACTGTAACTAATAAAAGCAGACGCACGTATTTTGCATATATATATATAGCGACGTCTCTGTTTTAAATTATCATATACGAACAATGATATTGATTTTCAGGATATAAATTTAGACAAAACTTTTTCAATATTATTATTAACAATAATAATATTTTGCTTAATTTCTTTTATATTATTTGATGATTATTTTTCATATGGTTACATAATTTTTGTAAAATATAGGTGTAAATTGTCTTTTTACTGTAAATGACGTAAATTTGATAAGTCCAAAGGTAAGATTACAGTGTAGTGAAAACGATTACGTCACGTTTTAATTTGCATTAAAAAAACTTGATTCTTATAAAATTACAAAGTGGTCACCTAGCGTGACATAGCAATAAAGTGAAACTAGTATTTGGGCAGAAATCAATAGCACGGTCATTAATTGTTAACACTGGAAGAGCCACTCCTTAACACTTAGAAAATTGGTCTAGAAACCCATATCACTTGCGCAATAATAGTTAAAATCAAAGTTATATTACGTAAGAAGAATTATATGAATCATTATAGACAATATTATACATATACGTTTCTGCTTATATCTAGCATGTCGCAAAATATAAGTGACTAGATCGTATAATTTAAGTTAAGGATTACGTTATTACATTCTTTGATCTTTATTTTCATGTTTAATTAATAATGTTAAAAGAAACTGATGAGAAGAAACATAACGTTAAGTTTTGTTGCAGCATATAAATATATAACAATAATTATAATTACATTCAACGTTGTTATTTAAAATTCCTTCTCAATGTAGCTCATTTTGTACCATGAGTGTATAAAAGATTTACCTCTCAAATTAAAAAGCCATATCTAATAATTGTGCAATAATTAAACTAAAACATTCATTAAAGTTTAAATGTAATCGGAGATTACTGCGATTGTTCCAATCGATTACTCCGATCTGATAATCATCAGACTTTAGGTTTTAGCTCTTCCATGGTTACATAGATGAGGTTAGTACTTAATGTAATTAAAAAGGTCTTACTGTATGTATAATTGTACGATTTTAAAGCAACAGAAAAAATATTGTTATACTAAATATATACCATGCGACGTAATTTATTCACGAGACTAATAAGCAAATTAGATGCATACATTATATTGCTATATGTAAAAACAGTGTGTTTATTATTTACTCACATGTTTTGTTGACAACGAAAACACATAGCAATGTACTTACATATGAATGTCGTAGAGATAGTTGTTAAGTAATAAATATCAGTAAAATATCCAACTAACCTTACTGTTGACAAGGTATTTACCGTTGTTAACATAATAGTCAATATTTAACATTTTGTAAAACGTAACTATAATCATAGAAGAAAATAATGCACGTCTATTTTATAATATATATATTTATACTTTCAGGTGTGTATACATCTCTTCTTGAATCACTTGTATTAATTTTTAGCAACAAAATTTATTATATGTTATTTTTTAGCATTACTTGCGCTTATCAGTGGTTTCCTAATAGACACATTTTATGGATTGATGACCGGTAAATTTACTGGCTTAATTGTTCTTTACCCTCTATACATCTACTAATTGTTCGGACTGTGGAAGCAAATGTTCTTTAGCAAGGGAGATTCTACTACCATTAACATACTTATTAAATTATAAATACGTGAACAGAACTATGTGTTCGTTGTCTTGCTTGTGTATTTATTATATCACATTTATCTAAAAACTTATGGATAGTACATATTAATTGCAATCATCTTGAAAACAATCTG
The DNA here is from genome assembly GCA_018246255.1 of Pachliopta kotzebuea. Taxonomy (NCBI): domain Eukaryota; kingdom Metazoa; phylum Arthropoda; class Insecta; order Lepidoptera; family Papilionidae; genus Pachliopta; species Pachliopta kotzebuea. The sequence goes on along the minus strand of DWLS01004553.1, from coordinate 676 downwards.
ACGATTTGTAGATTGACATATGTGTGTGTTCAGGTACTAAAATATTTAAAAAAAAATGATTTCGGAGATAATCGGTCTTAAGAATTTCAAATGTGTTTACGACGTTACACGACGGTTTTTTTTTAATTGGAATTAAATTTGAATACGATCCATCTCTTTCAGTGCCGTTTTATGTGCTAGTAATTTTTTTTTTATTTTGGTAAGAAAATAAAAAAAAATTATAGCATTAAATTACTATTATTAAATTTTGTTTTCCCTAAAGACGATTTTATTTATTTGTAAAGATATAGGACAGCCCGTATCACCGATGACTGAATTATGTAGTACTCATGTAACACATGATGAGCAATATGAGTTATGTAAATATCAGTAGATTACACAAATGTCATATTTTCATTTACTTGGGACAAGAGTTGCTATCACTTTGACCACCATTACGATGTTAGATTGATTTTTTTATACCACTGACGTACCAAACAAGCTTACTGTTTACTCGTCCACTTTTGGCGTCAAATAAAAATAATTCAAAAAAAATAATATCATAATTTATGCAAATCATACTATGTATAATATAATTTTTTGGAATGTCTTAAGTAATTAATCCTAACAATTCTGCGATATTAGGCAACGTCAGATTCGCGGGTGGGTTCTGTATTGGCATTTTGTGTTTTGAAAG
>DWLS01004552.1:0-13814 GCA_018246255.1 Pachliopta kotzebuea | reverse complement strand
GAACTCCTCCACTGTCGCAGTCAACACGGTAGCCTCCGCCGGCTCCTCTCACACCCGATTCGTCACTTTCCACACGCACCGCTTCTTCCACCGATTGGGGCGCCCGCCAGGATCGCACACCGCGTACACTCGCATCACCTGTATCCAAGGGCGGTCCTCACCGCCCACAGTGCGCGACACAGGCAACGGTGGTCAAAGGGCGGGCCCGCGCCCCCCTCCGACGACCGCGTAGCCCGCACCACCGCGACTCGTTTTTCGTACTACAGTACAGAATTAGATTAAGGTACAGTTTATATATATAAGTAACTATTGTATTATCTTCCCCTTTTTCTTCCCATCTCTTCGTCCTTCCCGAAATCCCCTTCCCTCGTCTCCCTCCTCTCCCTTATACTATATAATTTATATGTATATACACTTTTCAACTCGCGGAGTCCGGATCCGCGAGCTCAGGGTCCGATGAAGCTTTCGCGGCCATAATAGTGGCCGAAAGCAAAAACTTCATCCGAAAAAAAAAAACTGGAATAACGGATTATAAATATGTTGTAAAAATGTTGTTTGTGTTCTACATCCTGTGTATAATTTGCTATCAAGTACAAGTCTTACTGGTCTGTCCTGTCAGTTTATTTCAATTAATGTGATTATTTTAAACTGTTTTTATTCGTTTCCGTACTGTGTACCATGCAATATATAATACCACACTTACTGAACACAACGGAAACAATTATGACATAATAATCTTAAGGAATTTTTGCGTTTAAGTAACTTTGAATGTGGTTTGAGTAAAATAGTTTATTTAAATATGTATACATATAGGTAAAAATAAAAGATTTGATTCAATTATAATTTTTGACGATACAATGACTAGTTATTGACATAACCTAATGCTTATGCATACATAATGCTTTAGAATAGTTGCCAACTCATACATTTTTAAACTGTATTTATTAAATATCAATCAACTTCAGATTCTAGTTAACTGTAATACAATTAAATACTTACTGTAATTTGGATTGTACGACAAATAATTTATGTTGTTGTTAATAATTAATTTATATCGTTATAACTAAGCGTTGCAGGTACATTTATGAACATAGAAAGTGACCAGAGCGATAACGCGGCCTACTAATATAAATGTACCATGTACATAAATGAACAGCAGCTCTCTGTCAAGGAAAATAAACACAAGGCGACATACTCGTACGTTCGTCATTCGTTAACATAATGAATAAAATAACATTAAAGTCTATTACTCATAGTCTCTTCCCTATTGACTTAATTTTTTTAATTAAGTGAAATTTTTCATGAATACTTTTTTGTTCCATTTAAATATTAATAAAATGATTTCCCCGTTTACACCTACAGTTACATTAAAATTTAAAACCTAATTCCAAACAGTCTATATATAAATGTATAAATTATTTAAAATAATTTCTGATGGCAGATCTCTGTTGCTGGAAAATATTTTGGTAAATAGAACCGCTTGCCTGTTTCTGCCGCCGAATATTAGTATGCCAACATTACTACATTTCTGTTTGAAGGGTACATGGTAAAATTACTAAGGTAACAAGACTAAACATCATGTTTCTCAAGGGGAAGAGCACGTGGTGCAGTGTTTCTCGTCACAAGTAGTGCCATATTATTTAAGACGGATGTATTACTTACCACCATGTGAACGTCTTGCATGTTTCGTCGTTTCATTGATTAAAAAAGTGAGTGTTATTTATGAACTAGTTTCTTTTATAAAATGAATGCAACTCGGTTCACATAAAGAGTAATAATTAAACTTTGTAAACTCACGTTTCCCAACATTTTTGGTACAAGCTCCAAGAAGATTAACAATATTAACATGTTTTCCAAGATGTACCATTATCTTCAGTTCAGAAGCTAGCGCTTTAATGTACATGTTGTCAGCGGTCTTCTTTACCATTTTTACAGCGACCTGTGTTGATTCTTCAGCGTTTATTATACCACGAGCCTCCGCTTTGTACACCACACCAAATGCACCTGCACCTAATTGCTTACCTACGAGATTATTACACGATAGATTAACTTTTGACAAAAATGGAAACAAAAAGAAAGATTCTCTGTTTTCTCTCCCTAACAGTTCTATTATTTTATGAGGATATTTAAATTATTAAACATTTTTATAAAAATTTTTAGAACCAAAATTTTAAGAAATATATGATGCACGATTTGAAAAATTTATAAAACATAAAAAAATTACATAAAGAACAACCACCGTCTAGTCGTTCGTTATAAAGTGTTTTTATTAAATCAATCAAAAAGCATCTATAAACATGAAAACATTATACGACTGAGTAATTAAAATATTTGGTGCTAAAAATTTTAATTCCAAAACCTAACACTATCTTTGTTATCAAGAAAGAGACAAATTGCATGTCTATGTTATTACACAACCCAAAAACAAACTTGGCTTGTTTTTAGAGGTATTGGAGATAAGAGAATGCATAACACTTGAACATGTTTTAAAGATACATTAAGGACAAGGTTTACCAGTGATTTCACATCCTTATGTTTAGGTATTTATAGTATCTTTTAAAGTCAACCATGAAAATTACAAAACGTTTTCTTTGAAGCCTAATTTCTTGAATGTTGAAATATTACAACATGGGACTACCTTCCTCAGAGGATAGCCCGCGAGTGAGGCCGAAATCGCACTTAATTTTTAGTGTTACACAAGAAGAGCTCGAGTAACCACTAGACCATGGAGGCAATGATAAATTATAAATGTAGAAACCTTTTTTGTTAATGATGCCTACAAATAATCAAAAAAATCCTGCTGATCAGGAACATTTTCTGACAACATAATAAATTTTATTTACCTAAAACCAGTTTTTCAGGTGGAAATTCAAATCGTTCATCGTAAGGTAAGAGCTCGGCTTGCTCGTCTATACCAAGATCCGGATTAAGTGACTTTGTAACGCCTTCCTTGAAATAAAGTAAACCAGCAGCTGCAAGTTCTTTTCTAAATTGCTTTTCCTTCCGTATCTTCCAGGCGAGATAAACAATCAGCAATAATAATACGAAAACTATCCCTCCTATTACACTAAGATAAACTGCTTTGTTGGTAGACTTTTCTGGAAATTCAAAAAGAAATTTATTATGCATTGATTTCTTTGTATTAGAATTACAACTTATTAATAAATAAGTTACGTAATAAAAGGAGAAAAATAATAACATTTAATACCTTTTATACCAATATTAAAAAATTCTCTTGCTGTTTCACCCTTGCTTATGGCAACACATTCATATTTGCCTTTGTTTTCTTCAAGCATTTGTTTTATTAAAACACTTGAATTTACTTTCGTATGATCCAGCAAATCTGTTATAATTTCAATACTGGTTTCATTTAATATAAGATTTCCATCCTAGAACAAGATGTAATGTAAATATTGTTGTCATATTGCATACATTAAAAGCTTTAAAGAAAATAAATTTACCTTATACCATTCAATGCGTGGTGGCGGAACAGCTTCGGCTTGGCAAGTAAGCTGCAGTGGTTGATAAGGATACACTTCTTCATTCTTCTCCTTTGTAGGTTCAATGATAAGAGGCGCTCGAATGGCTAAAAGGGTTATTATTTAGAAACATGTTTCATATGCCAAAAATTGTTAACAATAAAAACGCTAAAACCGTACCTGCGACCATTATTGATATAGTTTGACTTTCTTCGGTATCATCATATCTTTCAGCGATACAAGTATAATTCCCTGCCTGTTGTAACGATATATTTTCTATTTTTAACTCCGCTACGTGTGAGAATGGGTTCTCAGAAAATTCCACTAAGAAAAAACGTAAAAAAACAGCAATAGATCATAAATAACTAAAGTGTTTTATTATAATATGTACATTCATATACTGTATTAGTGACTCACCAGAATCTATAAACTCCTCATCGTCCGGTTCTATCCATGTCAAATTATGAAACTCATACTTGGAAGCAATGCAAGTCAATACAACTCTTTGATTTTCATAAAACCATGTTTCCTCGCTGCGTTTGATACCAAAACCCCCATGCATTTCGTAAACAATGAATCTTCTTGATGCCGATGCATCTGGTTTGAGTCCATTTGCTGCTTTACACGTTATATTGCCCGATACATGAACAGGTATTTGTAGATATGACGTTATAGTATTCAATTTAGAAAAAACTTTATCCGACTGAAAGGCAAGCATATCTAATGTTAAGATTATTTAATCGTCTATATGTCGACATAACAAAACTTTGTCATAGTTAATTTTTGTTTTCAACCGAACTCGACTGTCTTGAAATAAAAAATATGGTGATTATCTAATGACATAATTATTTTCCAAAAATCAAAAGAATGTACCTACCAGTAGGGTTTGTTCTTCGCCATTTTCATTAGTGAATATCCAATCTATATTAGGTAAAGGATAACCTGTAGCCGTACATTGCAAATTAGCTAACGAGTTCTCCACATACTTCCTATCACCTATTGGACCGAAATCAATAACCGGCGATGCTAAAATAGTAAATAACATATATATGAGAAAAACTTAATTAATTTGCAATAATCACATTCTATTGAAATGTACATTCATTTCCATTCATGCCTTCTTCAAATTGTAGTTTGGTTGATAAGATTGAGAAACCTTTTCCGATTTTTAGCTAATAATTACAACTGATATTATTTAAACCCGAACCAGTAATGCATGAAGTAAAACTTTTATTATTCCTAAATATATACTAATTATATTGTACAACTAAGTGATCGGACAGATGTTTTTAAAAACAATCATCCCATAATAGTTTTGATAATTATCTTTAGAACAAAACAGCTACAGAAACAATCACCTTCATATATTCCAAATTTTATAAGTGGTGATTATTGTATATTTAAATTTAAGTTTACGGGTTATGTAAATATTTTTTTTAGATATATATGTATATATTTTATTTTATTTTTCATTTTTCTTATATTAATTTTCATATACTTACCTTTGACCCTTAAATCAAAAGTTACATTCGCCGTAGCGTAATTGTTAGTGGCAACTAACGTGTAATTTCCGGTATCTTTTATGGTCACATTACGTATCGTCAATGTCACAGTTCCGGCGTCAGATCGTTTTATCTCGTATTTAGATTTTTTCGAAGACAATTCTTCCTCATCGCGAAAACTATTTAAAAACAATACAAATGATAGATTAGCTAACGTAACTTAAACTACTAGACACCTATAATAAAAAACTGTTTTTAACTTACAGATAAGGTTTCTAGGAATCGAAGTTTAATAATACTTTACGGTATACTTACAACGCAATTCTGGCGAGTGGATAGTCTTTTATGTAAGACACTAAGCGCATAAACTTCTGACTCGTTTCTATTGGGTTGTCTTTACCGCCTTTCTCCAAATGTAAATAACCGTTATCTAAAATTTTAAATAAACAGTAAAAAAATAGTACGCACAAATTTAACTTCTAGCGATAAATATTTATCGCTGAGAACCAAAAAATTGTACGCGCAGAATCACACAGTAATTATCTATATAAAAAGTATTATGAAATTGAATCATTATCATTCGTCATAATTTTTTAAATATATAATAATTACCAATAGAATTAAAAAGTAAATATTTTCATATTAATTACAAATTATTAATTAAGCAAGCAATGGTGTAACAAAGCGTTGTAAGAATATATTGTGGTAGCAACACTACCTAAATGATTTTTTTTGAAATTAGCTGTGAGTTGCCCGTAGCTGTTTTTAGATATACATGTGTAAACTCCTGCATCTCCTGCAGTAGCATTTATTATCGTTATATTATTATATAATATTCCACCAGTAGTTTCGTTTTCGTTGGTTCTATGAAGCACCTTAAATGGAAAAATTGTTAATATTTACTTGCTAATAGGTAATATTTCAAATAGAAACACTATTAAGAAATACTACAAGTACCTTTGACCCATGATTTGGAGTTTCCCAAATTAACGCCAAAGCCGAATTGCTTTGATATACAACTGTGCAATTGAGAGAAAAGATTTCACCACTAAGAAAATATTCAGATCCACCAATTATTTTCGGATCGGGCGGTGGAATATTTGGATCTAAAAAGCAAAATATTGTTAAACTAACGGACCTACTATAATCTTGTTAAGAAAAGGTCACGACAAAACGTCTAAACATCATAAATTTACTTCTAAATCAAATTATAATATCAATACAAATAAAGCAAACATTTATTGCACGTTTGTAAATGAAAATGTAAAACTATATTAATGTAACGTGCAATAGTAATTAAAATATAAACGGAAAGACTATCATTATCATTAAAACTCGATCACCTACTCATAAAACATTAAGGAAAGTAGTACCAACAGTACACCAGAAAAATAACCTACTATTGATTTTTCTTAGTTCTGTCTATAACTAGTAAACTCCAACTACTTTACTGGTGTAATGTCGAAACGAGAAAGTTATCTCTCTAGAGCCTGCCCAATAATAAATTTTTAAAATATTAATAAAATATAACAAAGAATGTCAAGATATCAGACAATCCAAAATTAACAAAAATGGTCAAACTCAATTTTAAAAATCCAGTTTCAGAATATATATTTGTAACTAAATCAGGCTTAACCCAACATTCTTTACGTCTCATTTACATTGTTAGTAAGTTAGTAACCATACAATTAAACACAAGTGCATACAAAGAGCAACACACCAAAGAAGAAGAAGTAAAGAGAAAATAAGTAACAAGCGACAAGCTGTCAACAAAAAACGTACTGAATTAAAACTGAAATTAAATGAAACCATCACACCAGGCTACCTCGTTATGTGACATCAAGATTGCAGCACTATCTACTTACACACACGTATAGGTTTCCAAATGGTTTGCTTTCCGCGGTGTCCCCCGCATTTGTACGCGACTCTATTCGCTCTGACTAAAAATCCAATCTTTGGAGAGAACTTTACAAATTCTGGTGTCTTGTTACTCTGCAGCCGTATTACCAGATAAATAATGAGTGGTTAGTAGAAGTAAATAGTTATGTACCGATAGGTCCATACGTTTTCAATTTTAAAATCGTTACGATATATTATTACTATTGACCGTTAAATCTCCTAATTATAGATACTAAAATTGAAATAACTATGGACGTATTAAACCATATTCACGTTGGAACTTAAATTTTTGCACGGCAATGGATTTTTACGTTTTACTAAAGTAATATAATTTTGAAAATATTTAATCATTCGTGAATGTGGTTGGTACATTATTATTAGAATTTACACATCTTCTAATCACCTACGTTTATGTACAAATATGTCTTTTCTTTCCCCATAATCTCCTTTCTTACATTCACAGACCACAATGATTATCGGAAGATCCGAAATATCATCACTGTCAAGGATGAAACCAATTTTAGGATCATAATGCTCATATTCAATGTCTGGAAAGTCCTGAATATTAAGAACGTCGTTAAGATATCAGTTGAAGCAATTAAACAAGGGAATTCATGCTTTAGTATATATTTGTTCATTGGCAAAGCATTAGTTCGGTGTTTTATTATAATTCATAAATGAGGCAAAGTTATTATGTATATTAATACTTTATTAAATACTATATTTAATTAACATTTACCGCATGATTACGTACTAAATCTTTAACCATGCCTCATTTTGCTGAATTTTGGTATTGGTTAGGTAATAAAAATTTCATGCAGGGATATCTTTCGCTTTTTTATTCAAGTCGTCTAAAACGAATTTTCTATTTATTATTTACAAAGCAATTTTTACTTGATTATTTGGACTTTTGTAAAGACTTGCACATGTATTATACTCTCGATTATACAAAATAATTAACGTTTTAAAGCATATACGTTTCCATATTCTCATACGTACCGCCGTGAGTATAACTTTTATGTCCGGTGTGGTAGGTCTACATCCAATTACGACCTTTGACCCACTTCTGGCTTTTACGACCTCCCTCATGGGTGCGAAAAAGCTATTTGTGCCTAAAATATACACAATTCAACACATAAACTAGTCATTCAAGTAACTTTGTTTTCCAATGATTATTTGAAAAGCCATTAATCTCACCATTAACGTAGATATAAACGTAAGAGACGTGTTCCGAATCGTTTGGCTCCTCCATTAAATTGTTTAATATATCATCGCCATTAACAGTATTATCGAAACAAGCATAGTAACCGATTGCGAATTGATCGACGTTATACAGGTTCAGCTCAAGTTGATGTTTATATTTAGCATCCGAAGATGCGACCGTTGTCTGAGTTTTGTTAAAAAGCGAGCCCACGATTTCTTCTGGTATTTCTTGTTGTTTGAATTCCAATTTATTCATTCCCTTACATATTAATGTATAATTTTGGCCTTTTTGTAAAATAATTTCTTTTTCAGACAGAATGATTATCGGACCTTCTCTTTCATTAGCATCTGAAAATTAATGTTGTTGCCTATTTTTCATTTTATTTATTTTCAAACAATTGATGATGAAGCAAAGACGTAATCGATTACTAAAACGCTACACTTTCTATGAAATAATGATGTATGATGTTTGATCAATATAAAACACGGGTATAAGTGAAGTTAATAAAATAGAAACGTTTCAATTATCCTCTTAGTGTTTACGTAACAAATATGATTATCCTTCGGAAAACACGACCCTGAGGAGGAAAATTACCTAACGCCAATTTATCAACGTAAATCGACCTCCTGAAGGCACTTAATCAAATATTTGTAGCCTTGTCATGGATAATATCATATAACAATAATTATAACAAGAGAATATGAGTTGGCGTAAGAGAAACCAAGACTTTAAGTGCTTATAATCGAAATGGTAGTTGTAACGTGAAACCGCGGAGCTGCCACCGGTGTGTCTATCGAAAACTCTATTAATTAGCCCTGTTCGCGTCTGAGGGTGTGACAAGGGTGTGGTTGTCATTCGGAAAATTAATCCTACCACTTGGATAGCATGACCCGCACTGTCGCTCACTGATAACAATTGATTGTATCAAACTATACAAAGAGCAACCAATTAAAATGATTAGGATCCCGTGGCTATACTTATCAGCAGACAAATTCCCAGTAAACCCATGCCGACGCACATCTCTGTTTCTCCCACGCAGTTCACGTATTTCATCACAAAGTGACCAATAATTATTCTACTCATGAGCTTTTTTAATCCACATAATTATGTTATCGAAATTAAATTAGAATAATTGGCTTCAAACGGACCTCAGCACAAGTACAAGAGATGGTCGTATTTAAGACCATATGCTGTGTTTACTTTTTTCCTGTTAGTTTTTTGCACATTTAAAACACTATTATAACCGTTATTACTTAGTACAAACAACGTCAGTTACTAACACCAATATAGTAATTGAACCAATGTTATTTTTGGTCAAAAAAGGAAAGATTTTAAGGACATGAATAACAAAACGGAACTTTTAAAGAAAACTACAATCTACATTGTTCATTGATATGATATACTATACAATGTAGATATCTTTAATTCACGATTCTTTTTATTGTATTGTACAGGAAAATGATTATTCACTATTATTAATGGCGTTAGGGATAGTCATTTAAATTTATGATGTTGTTACTGATTTTAATCATAAGTTTTGGGTTTAGTTTTATTTTCAGTTACTCTACTCTGCAAAGCATTAGTTGTAGGAAGCCGTTGAAACAGTATAATTTGAGAGTAGAAATAGAAGCCTTGTTCCTTACCTAGAAACGGGAGTGTGTTGTGAGTATGAGTTTAGTTAAGTTAATTCACAATACCATAAATTGAGCAATAAAGATTTCATCTATTTAAAGAGTGTGTATACTTGTATGATTTTTTGAAAATTACATTAAAAACCAAATCTTAAAGTATGTTAACTAATAGATCAGAATATATATTATACACACACAAACGGCCCACTTTATGTTCACACAACTGGGATTTTTAACATTCTCACGCAAAGAACCATCATGATCATAATCCACTACGCTGACCAAATACAGGTTGGCGACGGCTTTAGCTCGTAAATATAAGCAACAAGAAACCGATATTATCTTTAATTTTTTTCCTTTTAACAATTTTTATATAATATTGAGATTTTTTTTCTATTTTGCTCAGCCAATCTTTTTGATGGACACAGCCCACCTTTCTTAAAGCGACCTCTGTATAAATGACAGTACTGTATTCACTGAACCGGATGTCCCCGTTAAAATATCACAATGTGCATCCGGCTGATTATAATTATGTATGAATGAGATACTTCCTGCAGATATAACATCTACAAGTCGTCTCTGTACTATGCTTAACGATAATAACGATAAGAAAAATATTAATTCATTTTACAAACAAATCATATTAAAAAAATAAACTACTTCTCGTTTATATATTTTATAATTATCAAAAGAAATTTTTGCAATAAGTATAATAACAAATTCCTATATAATACTATTTTAATCTCTACATACAATATTGATATAACTATGATATTAAAAGATTTTAAATCCCTCTTAACTATATCTACAATTTAAAGAGTATTTAAATTGATGATATTATTTATTAGCCATCTTTCGCCTCGCTCAGTAATATATTTAATTAAAAAAAAAAATAGCATATTACTTTTTGACCATAACAAAGATTCTGTTAAATATGTGTTTGTTAAAGGTACTAAGATATACAATCTACTTGCTTTAAAATCTTATTTATATCATACGACCAACTATATGAGTGTTCCTAGATACCCTTTTTTTTCTATTTCTCATAAAGGTTGTATTAATAAAAAATAGTGATTGTAATCGTTAGAAACAATTTGAATTGTTTGTATCTGACACGGTATACTGCCGTGACCATGAAATTTCATGTACCTAAACTGACAAAACTACTAACTGCACTAAATTGACAAAAACTGAATCATTACAAATATATAATCATAATAATGTTATAGGAAAAGATCAGCAAGATATTACGTGTATATTTTTGATAATGTTAGACTCCAATTCGCATAGGTATAATATATAAATCGCTAGAACAAAAGTACATACAAAAGTATTTTTTTACTAAAGGGTTTGTATTATCTTACTTTGTTATGACATTGAACCAAATGAAACTTGTTTAAATTATGTAATTAATTTTTTTAGCCAATTCAATGAAGTAAAAGAATAACAATTCTCAGATATAATATATATGTCAGTTAAATATTTACGATTACTAGTTACGATACGATTTGCTTTTCAATGTCAGCAGGTTTTAACTTGTCATGTATATAACATATCACCCGTACATACGTCTCCCTTGTTTTAGGGGTAATTGATGTTGTTTGTTCTACGGATTTGTAAGTGCACGAGTTCTTATAAAGGTCACAGTGGAAACTGATGTCCTTTTACTAAAATTGTTCCAGCTTATTTGCCTACAATGACCCGCCGGGGGAATAGAACATTTATAAGACCTTGTATATTATGTATAAGACCTTGTTGATTTACATTTATAATTAAACTGCGTGCTGTGTTTATAACAAAACATCGTCATTAATTCTAATGGACTATACTGGCCCATAACAGCCCTATAACCATTCTATTACTTTGTATGTGATACTAACAATGACGTAACACCAATATCGTATAAGAATAGTATTGGAGTAAAAATTGTTAGTTACGTGGATTATAATGTATATATTAATACGATCATTTATTCGTATTCCTTATAGACTACAAAAATAAAATCTATAAAGAATAAACATAATATAATAATAAAAAATAATATAATAAACTACAATTAATATATAAAACAAAAAATATTTTAAAAACACTACATAATAATCTCTTCCCATATTATAATTAAATGTTTGACTTACTTAACTGTTGAAATTATCACTCTTTTTTATATATTCTCAAAAACGTTTATGTACATTTATATCATATTAACACAACATACCAAAGAATATAACACACAAAGATATCCAACCCGCGTAACTAAACTAATAACGACATGAACAATAACAAAGGAAATTTACTAACAGCAGCATCAGCATTTTTTATGGCTAAAGTGGCATATGCTCATGTTACACCTGGTCGTATGTGACGGTTTTTTTCCACATGCAAACATTAAGTAATCAATATTTTTTTTTTTTAGTTATAGAAGTAACGTCATGTTCAGTTTCTCGTTTTTGCGTCTACTACCATTGTTTAATTCAACCCACAAAAACTTATTTATACAAATGAACACCATATGGCATTGAAAAAACAAATTTGCAAACTCAATGAAATGTGTTGAAACATACCATAGTCTATCTTCATGTTTATTAAATAATAACATTATTAAATAATTTTGGAATGATGGAAAAACAATGTGAAAACGATAAAATCCGAATGTTTTTAAAAAAATTTGGAGATACTAATGTACTCGCCTTTTTATTTAACAATGAAAATATATTTTGGTTTTTGATTTTATTTCGACCACCATCATACTATTTCGTTGTGAACTATCCAAATAAATGTACAGTTAAATTTTTCAAAAATGTTGTATAATTGTAGTAAAAAAAATCTTTTATCTTCATTTTAGTCTGATGTTCACTACTGAACAAAGGGCTCCCAAAGATTCGGGATTGCATGGCACATGAGTGGGCTTGCAAAGTGTCGTGGAAAAGGTTATAAGAGAAGCTGATTTCCATTACCAAAATACCCTTTTTGTGATATTTTTTTATTTTACGAGCCAACGAGACGAGTAAGGCGTTCAGTTGATGGTAAGGATACGCTTGCCCATAACATTGTTGCACTGGTAAAGTTAGATCTCAACGCTATATTGCGCTGACCTGGAGACGATAAGGTTTAAGTCTCGTTGCCCCAGTAATTTTATTAGCGTACAACACCCTTTAAAGCGGAACACAGTGACGTTTTCACACTAATGTTTGTCGGCTGTAATAGCAGCTGCGGTAGTACCTACCTCGGCGATCTCCGGCAATAGAGATCTACCACCAGTAAGTTGTTTTCTCTTAGTCGCCTGTTACAATACCATTAAGTTGAATGATGGTCGGGCTATTCTAATTCGTCGCGCGAGATAAATAATAAGCATAGAATTAAATTCCTTCTCCAAATCGACAATTTAAAACAACAATGTACCGAAACAAGCTGGACTGCGTCATCACCTTTATGCCGTTGCGCCAATGTCAAAGGGGCGACGTAAATAATTAAGTAGCTTTGTAGATTTTATAACTGAACGTTACGGCAGTCTATTGACTCAAATTGCATGTCATTATAACATTTAAGTACAGAAATTCAAATGTTAGATTAAATGACTACACAAAACAAAAAAAAAATATTTTCTATTTCTATGTAATTTAATTGCATTAGAATTAAAACTGTTAATTAAAAAACCAAAAACAAGTCTTTTTTATTTGATTATCAAAATTGACAATTTTCGCTTAATACATTTGCACGATTACACGGTAGTTAAAGAAGTAATTTATAAAGTTTTTGTCTCTATGTTTGCTTATCTGTTCGTTCTGCGTAATCAAAGGAATAGTTTAAATTTTTATTTTATGAGAAACAATTTTTGGACCAAAATAAATATGTACTTGCAGTACAAATAAATAAAAAAAATAAAAAGCTCGCCATAATTTTCTGTTTTCAATTTCCAAAAAATTGCGCTTGGGCATATAAGAATGTCTGCATTGAATTTCACGTGTACAAAAAAATAACCGTGTAAAAATAAAATTGTCGGTACCTTTTTTATTTCAATATCTTTTAAATCTTAAAAAACTGAGTCTTTCTAGGATAAATATTTTATATTTTAATAGACATAATATATATATATATATAT